>OENT01000164.1:0-177871 GCA_900239685.1 Rotaria macrura
GTAAATTGGTCCAAGTATACCGTATACGTGCTCACTAGTACACGCAAAGTTTCAATGAAAACCAATGATGTTAAAGTGTACAATTCGAAATTCTGTGAAGCACCTTATTTTTCATATAGTTTTTGACTCTATATAAGTCATATTTTGAACCACGGGAGACAGGTAAACGATTTTTTTTGGAAAGGAAAATATCTCAACTCTTAGCTTTGAGCCAAATGAACAAATTTTGTGTGACATAGTTTGACCCCCAAAGCTTTATAAGACAAGAGGACTCGGTAAGAGTTACTTTCCTCGTTGATCACAAAATAGCTGGGAATGCAGTTTTTATAATTTTAATAACTCTGTCAAAGAACATCCAACCCGCGATATATTTTAACCATAAACACTTGCAGTTGAACTCTACACACTGAAACAAAGTGATCCGAATTACCCCAGCTAAATGGCTTGAGTGATCCGAATAAACCTAGACGAATAACTGGAGTTATCCGAATTACCCCTGATTACTTTTCACGGGGTTGATAGTGGTATACTTGCTATGACTATTTTGTTCCAAGGGTTTGTTCATGGATCAAGATATTCTCAGGTCCAACAGAGGAGACTTCAGGCTATCCAACGGTATATAGTTTTACTCTGAAAGCACTGATAAAACATGAGCTAGGACATGGGGAAATATGAGTACAGCTATTTTGGCTGGAATTATCCGAATTACCCCACCCAAACTAATAGAATGATCCGAGTTGACCCACATGGGTTAATTCGGATCAGCTTCACAGGGCTTTTGCCATTTTTGCTGATACTTTTTTCCAGTACAAGATTTTTCGGTGATTCTTTCGCAGATAGATAGAGGACACTTTGAAGTATCAGTGATACAAAACTCATCTCTCAATAATGTCGGATGACGGAGAAGGAACAAAACCAACATGACAATTTTGAACTCGTGATCCGAATTACCCCAGGGCACTGTATCGAAGGTTAAATCAGTCGCAAGAAGAATAATTTCAATAAAATGAGAAATGACTCTTTATTTTTCTTTTGAACGAGGAAAACTTAAAATCAATAAACAAAATCAACACATGGATGGTTATTGGCTTTGCTAACTTCAATATAATCTGAGCAGAATCATCTGGCCTTTTTCGCTACTGCAAAGGACAAGCCTCTGAGCAGGCCGGATTCCGCGATAAGATTGCCCCAGTATCGCTTGTATAAGGTGTTGATCCGATGCTGTATTACCGATGTTAGGTAGTTCTTTTTCTTTGATGCGCCACTCGACCATGGAGCCATTATCACTGTGACTCGTTTTACTTCGATCAATTCAGGATTTGGAGAGTGATCATGCTTTTCTTGACCACCGTCGATATGGACATCGTCCAAAGTGGTTTGGACGTACATTAAACAACCACTAACTATGGAAATCCAGTACTTTATTTTGGCTGATTTCTTGTTGCATTTTTACACATAATCGTTCATGACTAACAGCGGTTGACTTTTGTTCAATTTAGTGAACGATAAATTGGCAGCAGTCGTATTAGATACTTCAGTAACAGTAACTATACTAGTAATTTTCACGCTCGAGGGCGGGGGTGGGTGTAAATATGAATTTAGAAATGATTTACACCCACACCCCAAATATTTTCTCGATTCTGCTTTGATACATAGGAATTTTTGAAACGAAAAAACTCATTAAGTCGTAGGATGGTTATTCTTCTGATTTCGATTCGATATTTAAATAAATGAAGAACTTATTTATACAAAGTATGTTCTATCATGAATTCTCGCAACGGTTTTGCTTTTCGGATAATTGTAAGAATTTCGATTGAAGCAGTATAAATACGAAAAAAAAATGAAATAGCAAAGAACATGTACCCAGGTCAAGGGAGAAACAGCTGATTATTGATTAGATATGATAATCACTGATAATCATTTCTAATCAATAATCAGCTGTTTCCGCCTTGACCCAGATCCGAGACGTATGGCGGAACCAGCCGGATCTCGTGTTATTCCGACGAATTCCGGAAGCGGGTTTTCGAAACCGGTTCCGGATCCGGCTTACTTCCCGGCAATTCCGGGCACCGGAGCGTATCCACGGATACGGTTTCCGTTTCCCATACGGGATCCGTCGTCGGAAAACACCGTTTCCAAGCCCAGACCACATACGGTCCAGATCCGACCGTTTGCGGACCGTGTACCGATAAAGGAAAAAGCAATTTTCCCATCCGAAGAAAACACGGCTCAGATCTGACCGTTTCCGCTAAGCTACCGAAAACTCATCTGGCCGTTTCCCAAACAGCGCTAAATACTCACAATTACTAAGTAAAGTCTCCGAATTTGGAATCCAGCTTTTACTTCTTTTTTAAACAAGCCTAAAACACACCAGAACATGCACTCGGAAAAAAATTCTTGTGAAACATTATACATCTCCCTCCAAACTCGCTTTTGTCACAAAAATAGGAATTTTTATTCCGAATACCTAAAAATCAGATTTTTAGACTTTGACTAACCGAAAACGATATGTGTAAGCACACCACACATGTGAAACACCAGCGTTTTGAGACTTTCCTGAGCCTTCAATTAAGGTAAGTGACGCTTGTAAAGTCTCTGAAGGACCTTTCATTTCAAATTTTTATCAAAACATTTCGGGTACAAATTAATGCTCTGAAACCAATAGCACATTAAGTAACACATCTCAAATTCTCAAGCGACCCCATCAAAATACGCTAAACTATCCAGGTCATGGACATCGTCCTTAAATTAAAGGAATTAGGAAAAAAATCCCAAAAAAGACATTTAAAGGTCTTTTTTTTGTAAAATGCTGATATTGTTATCAAGGAATGATATAAATGAGAATTTAATATGCGATGTAATTGTTTTTGAAGGGGAGGCCTGATTTCCAAGGCAGAAATAATTTAATCGGAATACGGTGGTTTCCGACTCTTTTCCGATGCTTCTTTACCGGATTATTGTATTTTACGGTTGGATCCTGGCGGAACTTGCCATAGTTCCGGTTGGTTCCTGGCTGATCCGAGGTATTCCCTTAAAATTTCCGGATTCCGGAAGTGTCCGGAATATCCAGGTTCCGGGTACGGATAATTCCGGCCGGAATACTGCTTCCATGTTCCGGTGGTATTTTCCGGTCAGAAATACACCGGAACCGGCAGGAAGTATCTGGAAAATATCCCGTTTCCTGCGGTTTCCGGCCGGATCCGGTCTCCGGAACGAACGACCTGGGTGCTTCAAAACTAATTACTGTAGGAGAATTCAAATTTTCAGGGCACATCCATTTATGTTATCAGTTTTGACAAATATGTACCTGACGTGCTTTTGTTGAATAGATCCACAAGTGTGATGGCTCATATTTGACTTGAGAATAAACCATTGAACTGGTATCAGAGATGATTTCTAATATAATATGAGTTTGTATCAAAACAAATTGATGATATGTATCGACGGTATCTTTTCTATTAAGCATATTTCACAATTATCTATTCACAAAGGGAATTTTAAGTAAAAGTAAATATGAACTTGGATCTTAAGAGAAACGTAAAAAAAGCAAATTCCATAGCTACTGCTACATTACATTCTACACAAACAGATTGCAACGCTACCGTCTCATTATCAAAACAGTGACTATTATATGGATGAAGTTGAAATTGTTTTTCATGTTACATTCTATTTGAAGAGAGACGTTCGTTTCTGACAATTAAAATTGGTAAACACATATAAGAATTTCAGCTGCTTTTAATTATCATTCAATCAGGAAAATACATTTCACGAAAAATACACAAACCTTACATTTTTAGATTCTAGCGGATCTTTTTTTTTAAGAGAACAGAAAAATTATAAGGTAAAATAAGATTCGACACCAAAATTGCACCATGAATTCATGCAACCTATTTTGGAAATGAAACTGATCACGAATTTGAAGTTAATTCTTATTCAAGATAAGAATCGTTATTGATAAAGCATATCAAGTTAGGTTATTTTCACACATGCAGCTTATTATTTCAGCTTTTTCTAAACCCTATTTGTCAAAAGATTTTCAATCTTACAACTTTTTCAACTAACAATGACGGCTTGCGGGTTTTTCTTGTTTCTTTAAGTCAGGAAAACTAAACGTATTCGTGTTATAGTGAAGATCATCGCTTGCTAGCTAGCTAATTCAAAATATGGCATGTTTATCCAGTGTCTATAACCAGATTCTTGGAGTTTCATGTCATCTCAGTTGAAATTGGTTCCACAAGAGTTCTATGAAAAACAAGAATCACTCAAGGTGTGCGAAATCGATCGAATAATATTGAATTATCTCACACTCTGTGGAGGAAAATGTTTTCCGTGTCTGAAAAAGTCTTCGAATGTGAAGTGAATCCTACAGATGAACAACTTAGAAAGCATCGTGTCGTAATTTCTATTCAATGAAACTTAAAATTTCAACGTTTAAAAATAATGAAAATAAAGATAATGTCGATGTACCTATTTAAAAGATCGGAGAAAAGGTAGTCATCGATAACAGTAATACTTGGTAAAAAAAAGATTGTCCGACTTTGTTTTTATTGTACTCTACGAATAGTACGGTCACATGTAGGTGTATTACTCATTTAAATATTTGAATACAAAACAAAAATAGATTCTGGACGACGCTTTCTACTGAATCAGGTAACTATTATGAAATTATGCTATACACAAGAAAGATAGATCAAGTTCTAATTTCATTTTCTATTTTATGATGTATTAGATCGAGCCAAACTTTATAGATGTAAACATATTATTATATCAAAGTTACTCCATTGAAGATTTCTTGTTTGAAGAAAATATAATTCAGTGTTCTAAAATGTGATTATGTACGTAAGCACTTTTAGCCATAGCATATATGTATAATGCATGGATACAAAAAGTTTTACTGCAGATAAATGATAAAAAAAATAGCTGTGAGATAGAACGTCTCTCTATTGATCAATAGTTGTTCTTTTTTGAAAGACTAAAATATACATGAAACGCTTCAAGTTACACTTCGTTCTTCATTTTCTTTCTAAGCATACCGTCTTAGCAATTAGTAATTGACTACATAGCCGAGTAATCGGATCTATGCTTTCAGAGAAATATATATAACTATTAATTCTGATTCATGGTCGATACTATCATTGATTACCAAACGTTTAAGAAGACAAAATGTATATTCTTTTGATTCTATTGATGTCATTGCCATTATTTGATGGCACTTGTAATTATGCAAGTGAATGGTTCAATGAAAATCATCCATGGGATCCTCAGTCAAATGGGCATGATATTGAACGTTTTTCAATTGTTCGGGCAAAATATCCACTGGTTTTTCAATTGACTGAATGGACAGAATCCTTTGAAATAAGAAGGGCATCTTATCAAGAAATAACAGATGAAACAATGTTAATCGAAAACTATACAGAGATCTATGATGGAATGGTTTGTCATGCAATAAATGGAAAACAATGTGTTGATTATGAAGTAAGGTTTTGTTATTAGTTTTTGATATCTATTAGGCAATGAGAAAAAATTATTTAGATTCGTTTTTGTCTGGAATATAATCCATGCAGTATATCAGCAAATCCTCCTGGTGAAAATTTCATTATTAATGGCATACAAGATCGCGCATATTCATTACCATGGCAAGTTTCAATTCAGTATCTTGAATACCATATATGTGCCGGCACTTTAATTGATGATCGACATGTTTTAACAGCAGCACGTTGTTTTCAACATGATCTTATTCATATACCATATTCAGTTATTGTTGATGCAGGTTACTTATCGAATTCTACTTATCGTCTGTCAATCGATCGTTTTATCTTTCATTCGGATTTTAATTATAAAACATCAGCCAATGATATTGCTGTGATAAGATTGAGTGAACGCATTTCATCATTCTCTAATGGCATTGTACCAGCATGTTTAGCACAATCATTACGACAACCTTACGTATATAATCCATTAACTGTAGCTGGTTGGCGTGTAGTACTTGATCAATGTCAAATTCTATCTATTGATGAGCTTCGACTAGCATCATTGGCTCTCACTGACAAATGTCCGCTTCTCTACGAAAAATATGATTCTCAAAAACAAATATGTGCCAGTAGACTAGGTTCAGCATGTGATATATGCTACGGTGAAATTGGTAGCGGACTGTTTGAACGGCAAAAATATGATGTTGATCGATGGGTCTTAACTGGTATTACTAGTTACGGATGTGAGCATGCAGTACGAGATTATCCCGGTGTTTATCTACGTGTTAGTGCATATTATGATTGGATTCAACAGACTATCCAACGGATGAATGAAGAAACAATATAATGAACCATTGAATAGCAACCTGCTTAATTAGCAATCTTTTGAGACATTGCTAGTATGATGAATTGTTATAATAACTATTAAAATTACAGAACTGAATAATTTTCGGCTGTTTTTATTAAGGTAGATTTTGAAATCGTATAATGTAATAATCGACAAGATGGTTAATCTATCTTTTAAAAACAGTGCATATCTCTTCATATAACATTTGAATTTCTTTTCAGTTTGGTCATCAGAAACTCGAGAATATTTAAAATGATATGAACGTACGAACAGTGAATGAGTACAAAAAAAACGAACCAAGAAGTTCACTATCACTATGAAAAATCCATAACATGATTGATTATTAATCAGGCTACAAAGATGTGTAAGCAAATGTTTTCAGTTATTATTCATGTTCGAAAAATCTGTATATTCTCCAAAAACTGAAGTCAACGTCGATTTTCAATTAATATTTTTGTGCCAATTCAATATGTGTAGAAAGAGCAGTACTAATCCTGATATTAAGCACCAACGATGTCTAGTTTTCAACCATTTTTTGGTTTCTATAGCCAAACCAAGAACAAGTTCTTGCTGTCGTCTTGCAAAATTTTTCCCGTTACATCTAATCATATAAAACAACAGTTCAAAAAGTGACTTGCACATGTTTAATTAAAATCGTCATAATCTAAATGAGAATCATGTATGGGCTATCGCCTTATGATATTATAAAAACTCTTAAGTGATTTTATTTTGATTAGACATCTAAAATCAGCTGCATATAAAATAATATATAAGCGTATCAAAGTTGCTACTAATTTTAGAGTATTCCAGTGAAATTTTCGATTTTCATATAATCAGTCTTCGCGATCAAAGCATAGGTGTCAATGTCAGTATATATTATATTGAAATAACGTGTAAGGTAGATCAAATTACTGGTTATTGATAGTTCTTATCCCTAAGTGAGTCTCTATCAATAACGTTTGATTCTAGTACTAAAAGATGGAAATTTTTTCAATAGATTCAATCAATTTCTTCTTTCCTTTTTAAAGCATTATGCAGGACGCTGTTGAGAAACTCTGCCTATGAAGAGTGTACGTGATGCTTGAAATTTCTGTTCACTACGGCAAGATCAATCAGAAACAGGATGTGCCCGAACTCGAATCAGGCTCTCGTCCATACCCAGAAGTATAACCAAGGGAACATTTTCACTCCAACGGATTTCAGTGAAAATCGTATCATTCGAATAAGGTTTTTTTCGGTACTACTGCAATAAAGAGGAACAACCACATTGTCACAATACATATTTGTCTGTTCTGTGTGCAAAAATCAGTATTTGAACGTTTCTCTCAAGCAATAATGCTCTTGTACCGATAACTAACGTACACTACATCGTTTGTCAATTCAATATGCAATTTTCTAGTCTAATAAGCAGAGTCTTCGATTTTTTTTCTAATGATCATATTCTCAAAACCTTGAAATTTACAACTGATCTCATTTATGTTTAAGTTTGAATTGATTTTCAAGCTTGATACGACTTTATTTGCAACAGATCAAATTAAAAATAACATCTATGTCAGTGTCAATAGCTCATCTCGAAACACAAGGCAACAAGTGCTTTAGATGATTGATTGAATCATATAAAAAAGTAGTAGAAAAACCTTCGTTCAAACTTTAAATGATCAACAGCATACTCTATATGGAATATAACATTTTTTTAGTGCTTAAACACTTTACTTTCGAGAAATCAATAGGTACGATTGCTGAAGAATTAGATTGAATTTTATTTATATAATAGGGACAAGCTTAAGATAGAAGTAGGAAAACAACTCATCAGTATAAGGACATTCAGTTTCTAACTTGAAATTTTTAAATATTTCTGTTCTCATGGAAAAATAGACAGAACATTCAGATGTAATCGGTTGGTCTTAACTAAAGATGATGGTACCAGTCGTTCGTTTTTCATTAGCATACCATCGATATGGATTTTAAGAATATTCGCTGTTGTCATGTTAAATTTTAAATTGGATGAAATTAATATTAGAAAAAAGAACTCCTATTTAGACAATTTAGTCAATATGAACAGAAAATTATTCTTAACAGGTTTTACTTTTGTACTTTATGTCGATATTCACACGGTTAAATAATTTATAATACTCAATCAATGAACAAGACTGGTCATCTTATTCTGGAACGGTTGAATCAACAATCTTCGAAATGAAATCTCTAAAATTGAATTTAGATTTATGCAATGCAAAATCAATGTGTGATGCAAAAAAAACTGATTACCAAAATAAATTTGATGGGCGTTGTTTAAAACAGTATAACTTTGACGTTAGTCTACAAGTTCAAGATGCATATGCATGTGTATCGAAAGCCATGCGATTTTCAATACGACTGATGAAATATAATAGTCTAATCAAATTTTTTTTTGCAACGACACAAAGAGAAATATAATGTAAAAACTTGAGGCAATTCTTCAAAACGATTGCAGAACATTTTCCCATTAATAATAATCATACTAGAACTGTTGCACAGCTTTCATCAAGTGAATATTAATTTTTAATCCTGGAAAAAAGTATTCAATTTTGTTTCGCTTTTAGTTTAAAAGGAAAAATACTAAAGATTAATGTAAAGATAAAAGAATATTGCGTTCTATTTTTGCACATTGTATTCATTAAAACAGCACTTGTCTCTAATCATTTTTTTTCTCTCTCAAGCCCGGTTTGACTACGGGAAACTTGAGGGTGCACTCTCTTGCTAACAAGCTTAATGGGTCGAGCAAAAGTCATCCGGTAACAAAAAATAGGTTTCATATCTCAACTCTTCAAGTGGTGATAAATGATGCAAGAATCAGTGTCAAGATGGTCATGATATTTTGTCTGATCATCACTGAAAGGCTCACATCTAAATCCTCATATCTAATACACACAACATTTCGAATGTCATTTGTTCTTAATCGATTCGCCGATACATCTTTATAATTACATCTCTTAGTTTGAATCCTATATGTATGCGATGGTGGATGTCTGTTTTTATCTCTATAAGACTTTCATATAAAGAACCAATGCAACGTTTTAGTAGAATACGAGACACAAGGTTACATTTCTAATGCACCCGATCAGCTTTTGAGAATTTCAAATATATCGATCCATGTAAATAGAAAGTAATTCCTAGTTTAATTATGCTAGCTTGTCAATATCCATTGTTCATAGTAAACAACCCTTCATTGGTGGTATTACGATGGGATTCTTTCAATTAACAAAATAGTTTTAGAAATTGAGGCTATTCAGATCAATAGCTTTAGCCATTCAAGCTATGAATAATCTTTAAAGAGTTTATATCTCAATCGTATTACTGTAAAAATGATGTATTACTGATGGTTTGGTTTCGAAAAATGTCATGGACCTTTGAAAAATAGAATCATGATAATAACATGTCTTCTAGGTCGATACTCAGATAATAAATTATAATCTCATTAAAGGCTATTATAGGGATTTGAATAAAGTATAATCTTGAATTCATCATATTTTTTCTATTTCCTTTTGAAGTTTTCATTCGTGATTTTAAGATATGATCATCTGATGACATACTGAAAGATTCTTTTTATGTGTTTGAACAAAATAACAATATTAAATATATACATATATCTTCTGTAAATACTTCACTTGACTTACATTCCATCGGAAATTGGCATGAGTAAAGAAATTGTCTCTCTATGTCAACGATATTTGACATGTTCGATTATGAATCAAAGAAAAAAAGTCGAATCCGATTATTCTCCAATCATAACACTCACTTAAAGGTTACCATTTCCATAAAATGTCATATTGGTCGGAGGATGAAATCTAACATTGATTTTATTTTTCTTTTCGATATGAGAAACTACGAATGAAACAATTCGTAGACTGATTTCAGTATGTTTCTGAGCGTTCCATACTTTTTCGAAACAATCGAAGCAAGAACGATCTCATCACTTACTCTTAGCAATAGGTTTCAGTTAATTTTGCATATTATTATTGGTAAAAACCTGTAGCATTGATGATTTACGTAAATCATCAATATAGATCTTGTACTTTTGCAATACATGAGACGGTGCCGTCAAGCTTGTTGTCATTGATCGATCTTATCAACATGCCTGAATGTCACTGTGTCGAATATAATAGAGTAGGAATCTTAGTAGAACAAAACCTAAAGAATAAGTCGTATCTATGTCTTCATCACATTCAAAGTAAGAAATCGACCATAGATAGTGAGTGAATGTTAAGAAAATCAGTCCTGACAAGTTTTATTTTTACAGCACACGATTTTTCTTCTGAACTCTGAAAATTTAATTTCCATAATAATAAAAATGAAAGAATTCAAAACGTTGCGCATTATTTATTGACACATAAAGCAGTAAGAAATGCATGCTGCAATGATCACGTATGAAACTAACCTCAGACAATATTAGCGTCTCAATAGCAAACAGGAGACACATTCCGATGTATTGGTAATTAATATCACTTCTTCGAGATTATCATTTGATTAACATAAGCTTTCACAAGTAGAATACTCGCTGATGAATTTCAAAGAGTCATATCGGTCATTATTTTCAGCTGTATTACTAAATCCGGCATACAATTAATACTGCTCCACTTGAGTGTCTTACTTGTGATACTTAATACAGTTGATTGTAGGGTGTGACACCTAATCAGAAAAAAAATTCGAATGAGAAATTTCTTGTTTGTTTCTCACTGATTTTTCTATGTAGACAAACTATGTTGAAAGAAAAAGCAAAGACGTGTAGTTTTATACGAAATACGTAAATATATTAATTTGAAAATAAAAATGTTCAATTGAACAATCAGACACAAAAAAGATTAATCCAATGATTTCTCAGTTGTATGATAATATAATAATTTCTGCACTGCGACTAATACCTCAATGATCGAATACGATGAGACAATTACTAATAACGAGACATGCATGACACGATCTTTTTTCTTTTGGACTGATTTCATTTATCATTTTATTATTACGTATTTTATTTTCCTTGCCTAACATAAACATCTAATGAGACAGTGTACATCTATTCTTATTAGAGAAACCACGTTCATCACTTTATCTACATCTGAATTTTTCATGTAGGGTTTTCTTTACATGTCTCCTGTATGTCATGAACAATTATCAACTCATTATCGCACAATGAATTTTGCAGTTCTTCTTTTATGCTTTATTAAATTCAATTTGTTTTTAACATTCTCGTCTTCGCGTGAATAAAATTTGAACGTAGTGAAAAAATCTTCTCAATAGATCAAGTGAAGCATCAATTAAATCGGCACATCTTGAAGACAGAAGTTGAACACTAATAGTAATAGTAGTAGCAGCATTTGCGTTGATGCATATGTCATTCAAATAGAAAATTATGATTACAATATACATCCGATGATGAATGTAAATGGAAACGCAAATATATAGACATACACCTTCAATTTTTGTTTAGAATAAAGACAAAGTGTCAAATGAAATAATGATGGAATGCGTCAAATAAGAGAAAGGAAAAAGAATTGTCTTTTTCTTCTCATTTATCCATCCGGATATATTCTCATTGGTCATAAAACAACTTTCATAAACCAATCGCTGAATTTTATTTTTACCAGAAAAAAAAAGAAATAATAGCTAATAGATTGAGTATAATTATGAGAGTAATTTTCATACAAAAAAAAGAAGAGATAGAAAGTAAGTCGAGCTGAAAATAAATCAATTTTTATTTTTTTTTTCATTCTCGATTTATCTCTCACGCTCACTTTGTCTCTGTCTCTATCATCTTTTAAAGTGTTAATGTCGGTATAATCAAAGACACTCTTTTTCTCAATCGATGATGATGATCTTTTTAGGAATGCACATACCATTGGCTAATTTTCTTTTTCTCGACAATCCCGAAACTATTTCATTATGTCACTAATCACTTTTTATCGAGGATTATATGGTTCATATAATACAAAACGGTCTCTTCCCCCCTCCTCTCTCTCTTTCGTTCTTTTTTTCTCATCAGAAATTCAAGTAGCACATCAGAGAAGTTCAGTTGACTATAAAACATTGTAGCATCTGCTGTTAGAAAACAAAATACAAAGCAAATTAAAAAAAAAAGAAACGAAACAAAACAAAACATTACAAATTCTATTTCTTAGATATGGAAGAAAATTTAATCATCAATGATAACCGACATCACGATAACAGTTATGTATCGACGTGTACAATACGTGACGTGCCCATCGTAAGTTTGATTACTGATGGAAAGGAACGCTTATGTTTGGCACAAATATCCAATGATTTGTTGAAAGGTTTCAGTTATAATGAAATACATAATCGACGTGTTGGTATGAATCGAGACAAGATTTCCATTTCTTTTTTTATTCATCCTAACTTTTGGTTTTTTTAGCGTTAGGCATAACATGTGTTCAATGTACACCTGTTCAATTGGAATTGCTTCGTCGAGCAGGCAAGTATTTGTTCATAGAAATCTAAGATGTTTTTTTATTTTTCATCTTTCCTAAATATTTGTTGAAGGAGCTATGCCAAGCTCATCTCGACGTTGTGGTATGATCACTCGCCGTGAAGCTGAACGTTTAGTGAATTCATTTCTTGAATCAACAAAACCATTAAATTTACCAGAGAATTTTGTGTTTGAAGTTTATCATCATTGTGCTTGGGGATGTCGTGGTTTGTTTATTCCAATACGATATAATAGTTCACGAGCAAAATGTATCAGGTTAAATCTTGATTTTCTTTTTCTCAAACTTTCAATAACATGATCATGTTATTTCTATTGTTTGTTTATTTCCGTTTAGATGTTTATTTTGCGATAGTTTTCTTTCACCAAATAAATTTATATTTCATTCTCATCGTCTACCTAATGTATCCTATGTTCAGCCGGATAGTCCAAATTTTAATGCATGGCGTCGTCATTTACGTTTACATAATCCAACACAAAGTGAAGATTTACGAGATGCATGGGAAGATGTGAAAGCTATGTTTAATGGGGGGAATAGAAAACGATCAACATCAGGAACAATAATGTCTACTAATACATCGAGACCATCAAACATAAACAACAATGATAATATTTTTACGAGTGAAAATGATGACGAAAAACAAGAACTAGATGAGCAAGATAAAGACGATGATGACGATGAAAAGATTGAAAATAAATTAGAAGATGAAGAAAAATTAGCATTATCAATTCCATCACCATCACCACCGCCACAACCCCCACCAGCAAAAATACCGAAGACAAAAACAAGAGAGAAAAAAGTGCCAACACATAATGTTGTTTCATCAACAACAACTGACGAACAGTTACTTGACATGAACATGTTTCTACCACCACCTTTACCAACAGCACATCCATCACCATCGTCACATTATTTTCCTTTTCCACCACCACTACCGACTTCCAATGCTTTATCTTTGGTTACTCTTAATTCAACTGATTGGTTACAGTTTTTTCGTGCACCGTTATTTGTTCCAGGTTCGTTTCGTTTACCATTATCAGCCATTCCAAGACGATTTCCATTCGAACTTAATAATCAAAACCCATCAATTATTGGCAGTGGTTCTCATTCGGCTTTTAAACCGCCGATTCAAAAACATGACTAATAATAATCAACGATTAAAAACCATTTTTACGTTGTCACTTTTTTTTCTGTTAGCTGTTTGTGGTCAAGAAAAATAAAGAATTCCGACGAATTTGTATTTCCTCTTTCATTAAATTCATGTTACTGAACTTTTGTAAGAAATTATATTTACACAAGCACAGTATATTTTAAGATAAATACTCCTAGTTTAGTTTAAGATAAATCATATTTCAAAACAATGATTTAAATATAATTTTCTTGAGAAAAGTTTTGTCCTAGAGATTATCTTCCTAAAAAAAGTGTGAGCAGTAAAAGAAATATATGTTACATTGTAGCAAATTGATGTAGAGCGCACTCTATGCGAAGAAAGAAACAAATCAAGCAGTATTGTAACTATGCTGTTGTCCTGACGCGAATTACAATAATGGTAATGTTGCTATTTTGTTTTTGAAGGTGCATCGAGAATATAAAATAATCTGCTAAGTAGAAAAGAGTGTTTTCTTATTTGAGATATTAATTATGGGATCAAACACTAAATCCGACATGGACCGAATAGGTCTATTTAAAGAAATGGAATATGTAACAATAAAAGATCTTTATAAAACACCTGCTCGTGGTGAGTTAAATTTAATTAAAATTTAATCGTTTTTTTTTAATTAAAGTTCTTTTTTTTCTTATTTCTTTGAAAAGTTGGTTTCAATGAAGCAGCTTATAAGAATAAACAAATGATGACTAAATGTTCTAAACAACGATCAACAGGATCTTTAGCAGGATACTTTGATACACAATTCAAGACATTACCTGGTTCCTATGTTGACCCTATATCAATGCGTCGTAAAGCACGTATTGAAGAAAAAAAGAAAAATATTGTTAGCAAACCATTTGTTACCATGTATCGACCTAAAGAACCGTATGTTTTAAAACAAAAATAAAACATCTAGTTTCAATATAAATCTCTATTAATAAATAAATATATGTATCTACATGTTTAGTGAGGGTCTCGGTTCATTCTATGGAACTATTGGTGGTGCAATAAAAGATTTAGATCCAAGTAAATCGAAATATCGTGACCAAGCTAAGCCGCCAACTGAAAAACCAAATTTCAAAGTCAATCCACCAAAGAAAGGAACAGGTTACGGGTATGATAGAATACTTGCTGAATACTACTTTCAACGTAATAGTATTATTTCGTTGTTTTCTAATTAGTTATCCTAATGTAGGCATTGAAAAAGATCCTCCATATGCCTATAAGGATAAAACGGATAATTACGATGCATCAATAGATGCTCAACGAGTAAGACGAAAAGACGAGATTTGTTTTTATTCAGAAAAAAATGATTCTTTTCTTTATCAGAAAGATTTTACGCAACATAAATCTTTAATGAAAGCTGGTGTATTTAAATTAAATATGCATCCGAAAGATTATTTTCATCAAAATCCATATCATGATGACGGTAAAGGTAAAAAACATCGCAGTGATGCTCCTGTAGAACGTTCGAAATCAGCTCCATCCGATAAAAAACCTTTTAAATTTAGTTCACCGGGCAAATCGGTTTGTTTTATTTTTATGCCTCTTTACGGATAGAAAGAAAGTGTCGTATTTCTCTATTTTTTAGCTTGGTGGTAATAAAGATGGTTGTTTTGATAAATTTCCTAAGCGCAGTGATAAAGATCCTTATGTTGTCGGTACGATGTATGCTCAAATTAAAAATGAAGTTAATAAACAAGGTAAAACGTATTATCCGAATAAATTTCCTAAGACACGTCCAACCGAATCAGTTCTAAACAAAAATGTTATTGTAAGAATTACACGGCAAAATTATAAACAAGCATCACAAAATTATCACGGATTTCAAGTAACACAAAGGCGTGCTTCGATTCATTAGATTTTTCTTTGGCTCTTTCGTTTTTATTTTTTAAATCTATAAATTTATATATACAAATGTATCTTAAACGTAAGGTTCCAACAATTGATCAAACTCTTGACGTTCTTCACGTGATAAAGATTTTAAATTGAAACCACGAATTTCAGGCTTTTTTTCCGCATCATACAGTTTTTTAATATTTTCTTTTAATTTTTTTTCTGCTTCATTTATTTCAAGATTCATTTGATCGAAATCTGAATAAAAAAAAAGAAAGAAAATACGATTAGTTTTGAATACTAGAAATATTGTTGTTTATTTTCTATTTGATACCTCGATCAATCAAACGTTTACAATCTTTCGTTGACATGCCAAGAAAATTATTATTCAAACATAACCAATTCATTTTTATATTACTTGGTTGTTTATAAATTGCACTAATTAAAATGAGAATAAGAAATTCTAATAAAATTCTACATAGAACAAGATACATACCGGCTAGCTTCTCGCAACTTATCACGTCGTTTATTTAGCTCAATTATTTCTCGTCGTTCGGCAAGAACATTTTCGGCTAATTGTTCAATTTCTTCTAAATATTTCAGAACAAAATCGGGATTATCGTGGACACCTGCTTGAGCAAGACGGATTTGTTTATCTTCATTCGTCATCTAGAACAATAGGATGAAAACTTCTGCGGGCACATGCGACAAGATTCAATATTATTGTAGTTTTTTTTTTTATTGAAGACGGTCGACATTTTCCTACACCGAGCTTTTCAAATCATAGATCGAACGTGTTTTTATTTCAAGTACCCTATCTTTTGGGTGAAGTTATACTACGCATTAATACAGTTTCAGTGCGATCAGATTTATCGAATCGTAGAAATGTTACTGCTTCTTTATCGGTTTTCTTTTAATGAAAAAATTCGTTTTATGCACTTTCAATTCAGCAAATATGATTGGTTTCGAATTTTTTCAGTGTATGAAGTGCTCGTTGCTTTAAATCCGAAAATCGATTTTTATACATAAACGCTACTGTCACACGTTAAGACGTCGAGCACTGCACGAATGATGATACCAAAAGCATCATGCTGAAATGCCTTACTGTCAGCTTATTTATCGTTCATAGGCAATCGAATGAGTGAAACAAGCAATTGCATTCAAAAGCTTGTCATATTAGAAAATCTAATAAAATAACTTGAGAAGCGATGTCCCCATTCTATGACAGATAACTTCTACTTTTTTCAACTCGATGAGATTCTCTTCAGATTTTTACGTCGTGTTCAATCTACGATTGGACTACTATAATCAGCATTGAAGATTGTTCTTTTCTTTGTCGTGATTTTGTTTTTCACGATTAATATCAATAAAAAACACTACAAATTGTTCTATGCATATTGATGAATATATTTTTTTCTAAATTAGTTCAAAAGCTAAACAATAAGCAAGAGAACGAATCGCGGGGTAAAAATGACGGGGTTAACTCTTGATATTTAAATTTGAATGGTGAAATTTATTTCATTTGTGTGCCACTATTCTTATTTTTTTTGTTGTTCAAGTACAGCTTCAATATCCTAGAAGAAAAATGAAATTTCACAACGATGAGAAGAAAAACAAACAAGATTTTGTCATTCTTTTTTTTCTTTTACTTTGATAAGAATTCCTTTCAATGTTTGATAAGCTACATCGAGTTGATCATTCAATACAATATGATCATACATGCCAGGCTCTTTACTAAAGTCCATCGATTCTTTTGCTTCTTTCAGACGTTTTTCAATTGCAGCTTCACTTTCGGTTTTTCTTCCACGTAAACGTTGTTCGAGAATTTCATAACTTGGTGGACTTACATAAATAAATAAGGCATTTAGATCTGTACTATGAATATTTTTGACACCTTGCTTATCGACATCAAGTAAACATATGCGACCGGTTTGAGCAACATCTTCAACAGCTTTCTTACTAAAGAGACAAAAAGAAAAATAACATGTTCATTATGAATAATTAAATATTCTGTTCAATATTGCATTACCTTGTTCCATAGAGATTTGATGAGAATTCAGTTGTTTCAAGAAATCCTCCTTGAGCAATCATTTTTTCCATATCAGTTCGAGCAATAAAATGATATTCTGTTGAAATATGACATCAAACTAGATAATACTTCATAAATGAAAATATGACACTATACCTCGACCATTTTGTTCCCCTGGTCGAGGTGATCGGGTTGTATCTATTCAAATTATAATATTGCATATATCAAACATGATCAAACTTTAAAAAAGAAAGAAACATACGCGATATACTGAAAGCAAAAGCTGTTGGATATTCTTTGAATAGTTCAGCAATCAATGTACTTTTACCAGATCTAAAACAGAGTTTATGATTCAAACTTTATGTTCGATAAATATATGTTAGTGATCTCTAAATCATCGATACTATACCCGCTTGGTCCAGACAAA
Organism: Rotaria macrura; assembly: GCA_900239685.1. Classification (NCBI taxonomy): domain Eukaryota; kingdom Metazoa; phylum Rotifera; class Eurotatoria; order Philodinida; family Philodinidae; genus Rotaria; species Rotaria macrura. Next base: position 18,231 of record OENT01000164.1, read on the forward strand.
ACTATAGCTCGAGGTTTTACAGTTGTTGTCGGAGGCATACTTGATAGAACTCGTTAACTTATTCTGAAAATAGAATGAAGTCGAGGAGTTAAAACACGGATAAAAAAGTTGTCTGTTAGTGAAATGAGTATGGAACAGTGAAGAGAAAATAACTGAAGAAGAGTTTCTGAGCACAAACATCTATAGCTATGAGGAAGAAAAAAAAAAGAAATCTGTAGATATTCGCATGACTAAAGAAGAAATAAGAAAAAAAAAGTTTCACACTAGCGAAAGAATAACCAAAAGAAACTATTCATCTAGATTAAGATGCATTATGACTTCCTATTGGTGATAAAAGTTTTGAACCTAGAAACTTAGTTCTTTTTTGCGTAGACTACGGTAAATAGGTAACATGGTTGATTTGTCTCAAAGAAAGTTGATTCAATGCACATTCTGAAGTTTTATGTCGTATGTATGAAAAAGAATCTTATTTCATGATTTTTGTTTGAAATTTTTAATGGCTATGTGTGAATAAATTTTTATTGTTTTTTTCGAAAGACTATATTTCACTTGGAATCAATCATTGTAATCGATTTGAAATGATTATGGCGACTATTCGAGAAATTTCGAAAAAGATCCTGTAAGATAAAAAATGAATAAATTATTTTTATAGTACTATTTGGTGTTACCTTACAAAACCTTTTCGACTGATCTAATTCGATTAAATTAAAAGAGGACTCTACATTCTATGAATGCAGAACGTTGATTCTAGCGGCTCGGAATATTTCTATTTGTTTGTTTATCTTTGTGGGTACGATCCAAGATGCTTCTAAAAATATTATATCCAAATATAACTTCAATGTTCAAGAAAAAATGATGTCATGACTCAAAGCATGACTTTTATTCAGGAAATAATAATATGAATTAGTGTGATGTTTCAAAAAAATTTAATGAAGTATATATTACTTACTTTTTCAGTCAATTTATATTGTTCACGTACTTCGATTCTGTCGATTTTCTCGTTCATAGAGAAGTTCAATTAAGAATGAAGATCGACTCATCATTAGTCAAGTACAAAAATTTGTCAGTGACAGGACATGGTAGTTCTAACATTGTTTTCATACTGATTGTTGTAGTTTACTTGTGCACAGTATAGGTATGTGAAAGTGATGACGCTGTCACTACAAACTGAAGATGCTTCGGGAGAGTGAGACATAGCAAACAATATGTCGTTCGCATAGTACCCAATCGATATTATTCTCTTCTTGTCGAATAGGACGATTTTGATATGTTGTCGTAATGCTATTGGTTTCAAGTCTCTCGTAGCTTCCATGAATGACTTATTCCAAACGATCGAAGGATTGAAGGAATGACACTTTATCATTTGCTAATATCAATGAAGTCTGGTCGAACAATGAGTTGACTAATATGAATGACAATCGTTTTCTTGCAACAAAACCAAAACAAAAATTTGAAGATTACTAATACATATCTATACGATAATTCATTGATTTCGCTACAGTGAATATACTTTGTGTGTATTATAGTTTTTCAAAATAAGGAAAATCTCCATGTTTTTCTACTAGTCGTGCACCCTTTTTGTTAATAAATAATATGAGACGTAAGCGAATCGAATTGAATTTGTCACGGTTCACCTTCAAACTATAAGCAATAATTAGTATGCACGAATAGAAATATTTGAAATTTTAAAATAGCACTTGCAAAAAAAAGCCATCATAAACAAAATCACAAATCGTATCATTTCATTAACGTATTCAACTCGAAACACTATCTAGTAAGGAGGAAAAAAGCAATAATTAAAGTCTGCTTGAACTATCGATAACTTCAAACATTTCAAATAGTTTACAACTCAACTAGCATGGCTCGTGTCCAAACTAGTTTTAATCTGACTTTCGTGTACCCCCAATTGTATTAACAGATGGCATGACAACTTCATTAAAAATGAGAAAACATCTTGAACCGAATTGGATCATATAAACTTTTTCTTGGTATGAAGTTCTCCATCATAAAAATATTGCATCATACATGAGATGCGAAAGTATTTCATGTTGATCAATATCTTTGACAACAATATCGTAACTTTTACGTAGATACTCTAGAAATAAATCTACTGGTTTCGTTTTATCTAAATAACATTTAAAATGTTTTCAGTATGAATTCTAAACATATTGAACCAGTTCTATTGACTTGAGCCGTGGATAAATGAATATAAAATTCATTCTGAAGCAAGTACTTTTTATTTTATCTTTTTCTTTGATACAATAAACAAAAACAAAATAAACAAATAATTGAGTGAAACACTATTCAAATCTTAGAGAATGAGTCGTAAAAATTCGAACCAATAATATTTTAACCGGAACATCCACGACATCCACAATGAACACATTCAACAACTTTGCCTTCTTCTAATTTTTCTTTTGGTACACGACAAATACATTTTTTATTAAAATTTGTATCCCGTGGTTGAATACAACGAAGACAACAAAGATTTTCATAACCTTGTTTTTTCCATTGTGCTAAACAGAAAAAAGAACATCTAATGAAAAATGTTACGGTGAAATATTTCATTACGTACCAATTAAATTTTTATCTCCAAGTGACTGTTTAAGACAATAATCATATAGTTCTTTACTTATTGTTTTACGTTTATAATAAAGATCATAGATATAACGTGATTTTTGATGATGAACTTTAAATATTGGCCATAATGTTTCAACTTTACGTTTTCCTTCATGTGGTGCTAGTTCTGCTTCGCGCATTTTAGCTTCTAATTCATCCAATGTTGGTTCAATCAAATCCCTAAAGAGAAAAAAAATGATATTGGTTGTTTTGCATGTTAAACATGGCCAACACCGACAGCCAGAACTTACCATCCATCTGGTGGTGGTTTAGAACCTTTTCGAACTTTAACCATCTTGCGTTGTTGTTAATTATTGAATGAATCTACAAGATAATTGTGTAATAGTTATATTTTATTTTGCTTGCGCAATACATTCACACATAGGTCTTGCTGTTTACTTTTTTATACTATATTATTTTTCTGTTTTAATCCTATCTTATTTCTTTTTGTTTTGTTCTCTTCGTTGCTCTCAAACAAACTACTTCAATTTTTCTTCTAATCACGCAAGAGAGAGAGAGAAACAAAGAACAACAAAAACATACACACACACACACACATACAGACGCATTAGACACACACACAAACATATAGAGAAAGACAAAAAAAAGCACGACTATGAATAATATTGTTCTGATATCTTTGAAGACAAACAAGCAAAAAAAATTCTTATTGTTTAGCTCGACGTTTAGCTTTGATAATGGGACGTTTAGTGGTCGACTCGTCGCCAACACTGAAAGGACTGAAATGAAAAAAGAAACAGAAGCAGGTGGATTTTCATTCAATTAATTTTGCTCGTATTCTTACTTAGTTTCAGGTGTTGTTGAAGTCGTAGGAAAACCAGCTGAAAATGAATTATTAACGGTCGTCGATGGTGTTCCACTAAATTGAAATAGAGAACTAGCTGTAGTAGTTGTTGGCCCTGCACCGAAACTAAATGAAGGTGCTGCACCAAACGCGAATGTTGATGCTGTGGAACCAAATGTTGATGTTGCTCCTGCTGCTTGGGACAAAAAGGAAAAGCCACTTGTTGTTCCCGTTGGTAGACTTGATGTTGTACTAGGATTTGTTGTTGGATTCGACGTACTTCCGAATGTAAATAATGATGAATTTGGCATCGTATTAAAACCTGAAAACGATGGTATTGAATTTGACGATAGTGGCTTATCGATTGTCGTCGGTGGACTACTGAATGAAGTTGTTGCACTGAATGGTGGCGTTGCCGTTGCACTGATCGTTGATACAACTGATGGTGCAAATGTCTTCGGTGGACTACTGGCTCCGAATGAGAATGGTGTACTACTTGATGTTGTTGTTGTTGTTGTTCCCATGGGCGGAAAGCTAAAACCTGATGACGAAGATAGACCACCACCGAATAGAGGTGCACCTGATGTTGAAGCTGCTGCTAGATTAGTGGTTGTATTAAATGATGATGTTGTTGCAGATGGAAAGTTACTTGGGAATAGAAGTCCACCGGTTGTTGTTGTTGTTGTTGCTGGCGTGGTGGCTGTTGCAGGAACCGGTAAGGATAATGCAGCGCTAGTTGTTGGTGGTACTGCAGTGCTTGATGCAAAGGAGAATAAAGTAGGTGTTACCGACGATGTTGGCATGGTTGTTGTTGATAATGATGAAGCTTGCGTAGCTGCTCCAAATGTAAATAGAGATGGTTGTTTCTCGGTTGAAGTTGCTGAAGGTATCGTAGTCGATGCTATTGATGACATCCCGCCAAATGTTCCGAATGTCATCGATGTTGAAACTTTTGTTGTTGATGCTGATGTTGTTGTAGCTATTGAAGGTATTATTGAACTATTGGCTGTTGTAGTCGTATTTTGTGTTGCTAATGTGCCAAACGACGATGGAATTGTTGAAGTAGTGCTTGTGCCAATATGAAAAAGATTACTTGGAGCTACTGCTGTTGATGATGTTGTAGTTGCCGGCTTATCTATACTGGCTATTGAACTAGACAATGGGGTAGTTGTTGTGACAAATAACGGTGTTATTGTCGAAGGAAATAGAGCACTAGTCGTAACAGGTGGATTTGAACTAGTAGCTTCATTGTTCGCAGTTGTCGTAGTAGCAGTAATCGTTGATATTTTGCTGAACAATGGCAGTGTGTTTGTTGTAGACAACTGATGAGTTGTTGTTATTTGTGGTGGAATCAACAACGTGGATTCTTTTGTTGTTGACATTAGTGATGGTATAGTAGGTGTTGGTTCATTTAGAACAGTTGCTTGAGTTGTCGTGGTGGTAGGAACTGGTTTTGATGCTGTATGTTCCTCAACAATAATATCATGTAATTTATTAGAAACTGTCGCGGCTGATGTTGATTCAATCGCTAGAACATAAAAAAAGAACACAACCCTGCAAGCATTTCGTGAAAGGCTTGAGAAATGAAAACTAACCACTTAATCGTTTATAATTTGGATTTATACCATGGCAAAGTAAACATGATGCTGTTTGAGCTGGATGTTCCATTGAACATGAAGGACATTTCCATATGGGTCCTTTGACTTGTTTTGTCGAACGGGGTGGTGAAACACTAAATAAGGGCATTTTTGGTATTGTACTGCTAGCTGTTGTCTGAGACAGTATTGAAGGAGTTGAATAAACAGTTTGTTTTTCAACAACAGAAGCAGCAGTCGACTTTTGTACTTGTGTAGATGCTGCAAAAATAGAGCATATTAACATGAGTATCGTGCAAACAAGTTACAAACCATTCGTACTTGAATCAACATGACACTTCTCAGGATATTTTTTAGCATAATCTTCTTGTGCTCGTGCAAATTTTGGCCATGAAAATGGAGCTATATTACCAAGTACCTATATGGAGAGAAAGATTGACATAAAAAAGTTATCTTCATCAATATACTTTTGGTTTCGTTGCATCATTTTGTGGCTGAATCAATTCTATGGTAATTGAACTGCTTGTTTGCATTGATGAATCTGTTTGACATGTTGATTGCATTTTTTCTGTCATTGGCCCTGATAAGGCTTCATTTCGGATATCAGCAGGTGGAAATGTACGCTGAATTTTTTTACTAGGTTCCATTGAATCAGTTGCAGTTGAAATCTAAATAAAAACAATCCACAAGAGATTCCTTTTGACTACCGAATGATTTTATCATACTTACATTACATTGTATACCACATTCTTTCTCAGCTGCTTTCATTGGTTTACGTATTGGCATTATAGGAGCAGCAGCGGTAGCAGTCGATATTGTAGCTGATGTATGTTCTTCAATAGTTGAAATAGATAATCTAAAATTATGATTGAAGTGCAGTTCTTGATTTCTGTATTTTTAATCAAATGCAAATAGTTACGGTTCACTATCAAGTGTTCGATTAAGACGTATGCAATCTTGTAGTGTACGTCGTCGAAGTCTTTCGATATACGGCAAACGTCGTGAATTGATTGATGCATAGGTAACACCTAATATTTGTCGTTCATTCGATGACTAGAATGATGAAAATATTATTTATTAATAATATTGGTTATATCCTTTAATTAATTTACTAATCGATTTGTTAATGATTGCTGAGTACTTTGTGTTGTACTTTGAGGTCGACTAACTAAACCTGTTGCTAATAGATAATTAGCGGAGAATTCATTTAACTAAAAATAAATCAGACGAGAATATTTTTTCATGCTTTCGTAAAGAAATTTTCATAATTGACAAACATTTGATTTGAGATTTGTTGTTGTTCGATTTGGTGAGCTAGTTGTTTCCGTTGCTTTCTAAAGTTCACATAGACGGACTACGTTGTTTTTCATTTTAAGACTATACGAAATATCTTACTCGAATACCAACAGAAAAAAGTGGAGATTGTGATGGATCATAATTCGATATTAAAGGTCGATTTGATGGTATGTGAAAACGTTGCTTGCATGATGCCAATCGATTGGTTCCTTCGTTATGCTTCGGTTCAGTTGAAGTTTGAAGAAGAACAGGTGTCGTATTAACTGTATTCAATCCATTATCTAATAATCGACGATTAGATGATGATTCAACACTGTTCGTTGAAACTATTTAAAACAATAGCAACAACAAATGATTGATGACTAGATAATAGGAAAGATGAATGAGCATACATAAAGGTAAAGATGTTTTTTCATCTTCACAATTGCCATTGGTTGTTATCGTCGATATAAAATGTTGATAATTAGCTGTACGACGTCTCTTCTTCTGTTGGTCAATTTCGGTTGTGTTTTTTTCAGTTGGTGATACATCCCGATTGTTATTATCTTCGTCATCAGTTAATTGTGGCTCATCGTTTGTTATGGTTTGATGATGATCTGATATGATAAAAACATAACTGTCAAGTGATAGAATCAATTGCAAATCCTAGTTTCTATTTTCGATTTAACAATGATGAACATAACTGATATATTCTGTTTCGCTATTGATATCAAAAGATAGTTATCTAATATCTTACATTTTGATTTTGAATTTGTTATATGACCATTTGTAGTAACTGCTGTGTTCGTAGGACTTTCTGATGATTGTACACAGCCATTTTCTTCAGCTGATATGGCTCGTTTTCGTTTCTAACAATCGAGAAACGTTAAATAACACAAAATGAAACTGAATTACAACTTGTACTTACAGGGCGATTTGTATCACCGCTTGTTGAAAATAAAAACGAAGGATGAAGAAATTTCGAAACGACATCTTTTACTTTATGAATCATACTCTGTTAATAGAATACAGAAAATGTTTTTCGTTCAATTTTCAAGAAATCCAACCTCATTGTTATGATAAAAAGATGAATTCTGTTCATTGTCATCATCATTATCAGATTCAGACATAGGAGTAGATAAAGAATGATTATTACGATCGGCAAAAGTTGGCATTATTCAAAGCAAACTGAAAACAAGTAATGAATAAAAAATAAACATGCAAATAGGAGCGGTATGCAAAAGACAATGACATTTCATCGATGCTACTTACATGTTAAGGGACTAATGTAATTACAGCACTATAATGTGATATCTGAAGGGAAGAAAAAAAATTTAAATGAGACATCGGTATGCATTGTTAGGAGAAATCATAGATGACTCACAAACCGACCACTAATATTCCTTCCGTTTGCTCATTGTCGCTTTGCGAAACAAACATCGAAAAAGTAATGTAGCCATTGTTTGATATTTCAAGGACACCAGTAATATGAAGAAAACATTTCCATAGAATCACTAAAATATCATTCTTTTCTAATAGAAATTAGAAATTTAGGAAAAACAAAGATGATATTTGTACATCTATGTATAGGTGTCGCTAGTTTCATACGCAACGTCCCCAATAAATAAACCGTGCAATTCGGAACTAGATGATGACGAACACTATCATCGATTACGCAACTAGCAAGCGAAAACGATTAATTGTGTGAATCAACATCGATGCAATTCGAGTGAAATTCTTACAGTCATGCTTTGAATTCTAATTTAGCGTGTGATGAAATGTGCTTTGAAAACATTGACAACAAATTGAAGATATAGAACAATCGAAACGCATACGAATTACATGTGACTTCTGGTGTACAACAACAGTTTATCGAAGGAGACTTAGCTATAGATTCGACTTTATATTTTTCATTTTTTTGAACTTGATTCAGACTTATTTCAGTTATACTGATCACACTGTACGTGGAAAGAACAACAACTTGAAGAGAAAAAACAGCATATAAAGGTATACATATGAGCTAGTGGGAAATAAAATGACGTAAGACATACTCACACACAACAAGAACAATGAAATATGTCATGTTGGGGAAATCCTAAATAATAAAAAAATGTTTCCAACATCAGTAAATTTTCTAGAATTTTCCACCGGAAAGAGATGATGTGTTGTTTAAATTCGATACTAGAGTATAATTCAGTCTGTTTTTACTTAAAAGAAGTATTTAATTCCAATATCTACCTATTTTCATCATTTCGATTTTTTTTAAAACTTCAAAAAAACTTCTGTGAATCTGAATATAGTAAAACCCAGGTGAATGAATCCCATACCGAATCCGATCGGATCCTACTATCCGATGAAATCTTATGGGAATCCGGGTTGTGGAAACAGTAACGGATTCGACGGAAGAAACCTATTTTCTAATTTGAGTACGAATTAGCATTTAAACCCAACAGTAGAGGCCTGTCTGATCGCACGATGAAATCCAATCGGATTCCGATAGTAGGATTCGATAAAATCCAACACTAGGGATCCGAATCAGGAATCCGATGGGATTCCGTTGGATAAGAGAAACTCCGATAAAAACATGATCGGATGCCTGTCGGATCCAATGGTCGGAATGATTCTCCTGGGAAGTAAACAAGCAGCAAAATTGATTTTCGGTGAATATCCATAGAGTACACTTCCCAGGTCGAAGAAGCACGGTCGTAAACGGCCGTTTTCGTTAATTTTTCCGCCGTTTGGTATGCACCGTATTACGGTCGTTTTTCAATGTACCGTAAACGACCGTAATGGGCTGAATACTACATTTTTAACCGTGTTGCAGTCGTAATTAGCCGTTTACGTCGCAGAAAAAGACGGCCGTAATACGGTGCATACCAAAACGTCAACATACGACGGTTTACGGCGATAAACGATCGGAAACGGTAGTATACGTTATCGTAAACGTTCGTTTACGACCGTATTTGTTCGCCGTAATGCTCGTCCTGGGTTGTTAAAGAAAAAATAGTGTCTTCTTCTACACTTAGATACGAGTGCTCCGAAAACAACAACGTCTTTTGAGATTATATTTTCTTGGTGATCGACGGGAAATAACTTATTCGTCTTATTATACAGGTGTACATATACTATCGAAGCAAATTGCTCTTTTTCAATGAACTAATTGTGTGCCTCATCCTCCGTGACTTTTCACAAACACACGTGCTATCTTTCCAAGAGAGTGGCTTTTGAAAAACCTATAACAATAGGATTTTGTGCCCTTCTTTGATTGTTACAACAACGCTATGCAATATTAGATAGTTCTGTTGTACAAAAACACAGTGTATGAATAAAATAAAAACATGTATCATTTATGAAAGAAGCAATATAGAAACTCTACCTCTCACACATACTGTTTTATTGAGATTCTAGAACGAGAAGCGGACTATATTCAGAAAGATTCTTTCGTCAATGTTTATGAAACTTTTCGCATGGAATTTTACCATTGATAATATGATGATAGAAACTGCAGCTGTCAACAGAAAGAAGCTAATTATTGTTGCCATTTAAAGTCGAATGAGTGCCAACGATAAGAACTATGAGATTACGCTTAAAGAAGACAGCTGCGTTTAGTTCATAGTGGATTCTCTACGAATGATTGCCTGAGTAAATGACATTAAAAGAAGCTAATTAAATTGAGAAATAATCTTGAAAATGATGATATTAGTATTGTTCATCAATTGGAAACTAGTTAGAAAAATCAGAGACGAATGAAAACTGTTGATTGATGTATATATCTACCTATTTGTTGGAAATGCACTATAATTTTTACTATTTACCTCAAACAAATAAGCTATTTATGTACCTAGCTGAATATTAAAAGTATTTTGACTTTTTTTAATTTTAAAGTAACAATTTTTTATGAGATGTTTACATGATGCTCCTATGGGAAGTATTGATAATATTGACTATTAAAGACTTTTGCACTTTACGATAGCGTCACTCTTTTACATCATTAATCATATGATTACTGCTTATTTTAAAGACGCTACAGTATGTGTTTGTACTTGAATGTCATATAGTTTGTTGAACATAATTGATGAAAGTATGCATTCAATCAAATAAATAAATGTATGTATATATCAGAATGAAATCCACATTCATCAGTCGTGAGCAGCTTTTTCTAAAGTTTCGAATCAAAGAATCTTCCGTGTATGATGGCAAACAACTCTTAGAATGAGCACGAAAAGAAGTACCAGAGTCAGTATTGATGTTATGATGAGACCCAATGATGAGTAACGAACAACTTGTTTGTCAAATAAATTTTCATCGATAATATTGTTAACCATCAATGAAACAATCTCAATTGAGTTCAGTGATTTACTAGTTGCATAAATAAAAATCATGTTTCTTGCGCCAAGTTTGTTTTTACCATTAATAGTAAAGAAAAGAACAAAATAACGATAAGATCAGGATTAAATCATACATCTCAGTGTAGTAGGTCAAAGTATGCACCATGAACATGCATATAATTACCATTTGAAGTTTATCCTGTTCCTCTTGGGTATTAATTTGATATTCTATACTACAACCTAATGTATTTAAACACAGTCGGAATGGGACACTAATGCATTTTTTCATAGAATATATATATCACTGTCTCACAATTTACAAGTTATCCTTTCCTCCGATGATTTTTGGTCATCTTCTTTTCAAAGATTATTATATCTAGTGAGGATACGAAACACTTCAGTTGGATCTCTTCTATTTGTTATACTGAAAATTAAAACTACTATACCGGAGATCATATAATTCATTGAGATGTCAGCACTAAGAAATACGACATTACTCTAAACTATTGTGATCTCTTATTACGTTGTATCTTCCTTAGATGTGTCATAGGCACTGATCTAGTACTATTTTCTATTTTAGTCGAAAAGACATCTATTTAGGCAGCAATATTTAGTCTGCTGATGAATTAGTTATTCATTATTGAATGATAATCATTGTCATCTGAAACTTTTACATTAATTGTTACTGCTAACCGCTTACTAACAAAATAGTATTGCATATCACTTAAAAGTTAATTTCGATGTAATTTTTATTCACTTGACAATAGTTTAATTTCTACACACTTCGCATGATTCTGTCGAAAATTTCTCGTGAACTTTTCTATATATAATAATTATTCATGAAGGACTTATGTCAAAAAATAGTTTGAAATTGGTAGCAACTGTATTATTTAAGGATTATACTATCGGAACTCATCTTAATATAGTTTTAGATGTCATCTGAAGCGGGACAAAATTTTATTACACTGCATCAAAGTCATCTATACTCTTGTGAATGACCGATGTCTTAAAGAAGTAATCAAATCCGGTAACTTTCCATTTTCGGTCACTGAGTAGCATAGTAGTAAGTTCCTTACAACCTGTATTGAAGGTGACTGACCATTTAACTTAAATAAAATCTGCTATTGTGCTAGGTGTAAATGAAAATGGTACTACTTTTCATACGTCTATCTTCGAGTTGTGGAGGTGCGACGAAAAATATTTGTCAAACAGGCTCATGGTTTATGTGCTCTCAAAAGCAAGCAAAATTGAAGTGTTTGTTTTGTGTACCTTGTAGAAATTGTGTCGAATTCACTATAACAGTAGTCAGAATTAATTCTCTATATCAGCGCTATTTAGTTAGCACGAGCAACCGAGAAAATAGCGTATGTTTATGAAATCAATCAAAAACTGGTGACACAAATATTCAAAAAGAATCACCAAAAATACAGCGTAAGAACATGATGCTTTTTATATCAGAATAATTAGGAGTAGATTATCTACTTCTGATACATTTTGTGCTAATACTGTGATGCAGTTTCAGAAGCAATGTTGATTAGTAATCATTTCGTAATTTTAACTCTGTCACCATTGGTATGTTTATTCATTGTACTGTTTCCGATAAATTCACAACGTATTTATGAAAACAATCGAACAAATATTTTCCAATGACATAGTTAAACTAATCGAACACAACGAAAAGCAGTATGAAGTCATAGTGCAACTGAATTCTAATGTGACAATAACAAGAAATATTACAATCTTATATTTGATGGAAATTTTAGCATTTACTAGTTTTGAATATTACCGAGATACTTAGCTAACATGGTGAGTGACACATCTTGCAGTTATCTGCAATCACATTTTGTATCTTGCTTAGTTGTTTCATATGTTCGGCCTTGAGTTAAACTGTATTATGAGAACATTACAATACCGAGCTCATCGAAATGTTGCATTGAATTTTTATGAAAGTTCGTCTTATTAAATAATAAGGTAGATAATGCAACTTGATGATATCTGGTAGGATAACGATTTGAATGTATTTTTGTCTTTGAAACAAATCTGTTTCAGTTCTTAAAGTTAATTATTGCAAGAAGAGTCCGTTTCGTGTTATCAAACTACGATTATCTTCTCTAATTAAGGTTTTTATATGAAATAGTATTGTTTTGTATGGTACATATATTACAGAAGAAGAGCACTATTTAAAAATCTAATGGTTGTACCTAGAACTGTAGAGGTCACTATTTGTAGTACTTTTTTTTCTTATAGAGGATTACTATTGCTAGACAACAGCTCATTCGACATATGTGATGGTGACAGTATAGTAGTAAGATTTTATTTAATCCAATCTCTAATCGCTGATTGAACCGAGTGTTGATTTTTCTTTTCTAGAAGAACATTTTCATCTTGAATATACAATAATTATAGACAGTAAATAATCTTTAATGTTCATCGATGTCTAGTGTAGGAACTGGAAAACGCTCAACAACACCAAAAAGTATGTACACCAAAATGAATTCTGGAATATAGTTACAGACTTTTCATCATTGAAATTTACAATAACTTGAAGTTGACCGTTTGATGCTTTAATTGAAAAATGATTACAATTTTCTATTCAAGTTTTTTTTGTACTCTTTTATTAAAGAACAGCGATCACAATCTCAATCACAACAAAAAGAACGTATTCAAGAAAATGTTTATGTTCGAACAAGTTTGCCACCGTGTGTCGAAGGTCCTGTCTACGCAATTCTTATATGTCACGTACCTAAGTTGCGTTGGCTTCCAAAATATCAATCTCTTTGTCGATCTATGGCAATTAAAGTAGCATGGTGGGGTGAAGATGATACGTCGGCAACATTCAAGTAAACTCAAACAAGTCTTCGATAATATTAGAAATTGTGTAAATTGTTTTTCCACTTCATTAGGCCACAAATATCTGGCGTTTCACTTGATCATCGGCAACAACCGAGTACTACAGCCAAATACTACATTCGAAGTGAATTAAAGCATTTTTCTAAATACTTAATCGGTGTGTTTTAAGGCATTTATTAATGATTTTGGCATTGTATTAGTATTGTTTTCTCAAATAGACGCTGCAGAACTAGTATTTAAAGTATATGACACTGAAGCAAGTCGTATGATCGGTACGGTAGAAGTAAAAAATTTGTCGACACTATCGACAAGCAATCCTATCAAAGGTTATCTGCCTATATTTTCAAATAAAGGAGATAAATTAGGTGAATTACTTATTGCATTACGTCTAATTCTTCCAGGCGGTAAGCTTGAACGAGTATTTTGTGCGTATATACCGAAGTTTTATTTTGTAGTTCATGATAGCAATGAACATCTTCAAGGCATTAGTTTCATATCCGATGTAAGCAATACACCTTCACGACGTGATTCAATCGGAGCTAACGATCATAATCAAGTATAATTTTATAGCATTTTAAAGTTTAAACTTGATTCATTATCTGAAAAAATTTCTCTTCCGATAGGAAAGTCAATTGGAAAATGATCTACGACCCAATTCATACGATGCTGAATGTTCAAAGATAGTCCCTGGAAATGATTCAACTTTACTACAACAACATGGTTCGACTGGTTCATTTCAAGTTCAAACAACTCATGTAAAAAATGCACCACCAGGTAATAGACATGATACGAACTTTTGCGAGTAACAATAAGACATCTAACTATGTTAAGGTTCGCAAGCATATAAAGAACTTCCAACTGGTAAGGTGATTGAAGAACTTATTGAACGAGCGAATCGTCTTCGTGAAAATGTGACGAACTCAACATTACAAAAAACAACGACTATTCGAAAAAATAATCATTCTACGCAGCCCACATTATTGAAAAGTAATAATCATAGTGATGGTGCAAGTCATATGAATAAATCCTATGAAATGTTAATTGATGATGATATTGATCCGATGATCTTTGATAATGACAATGTCTATGATATGATCGGTATCAAGTCGAATGTAAATTTAAATGATTCAAACCATTCAATTCTAACTGATCTCGACGGTCTAGAAAATGAGCAAAGTCTATTGGATGATCTTCTTTATGGAGAAACAATAGGAAACGATCATAACAACAAACATAAAGTACACAATACAAGTTCGATTAGTGTCAATAGTAAAAATCATAAACATGGCAAACCACCTACAGGACGTTCACGTAGTCCAAGTCTTTCACGTGTTAGTGGTTTATCAAATCGATCACGAACAATGGCACGAAGTCAAAGTTTAACACGAAGTGGTGATAGTGAAATTGCATCCCGTGTTTCATTTGATCTACCCAATTCTGATATTGATGATAGTGGCAATGGTAAGATAGTTAATAAATAATTGATAAAGACGATTTTCTATTCATTGATAATATTTAGAAAGTCACGACGACGATGAATTAAGCACTGAACGTATTCAATTATTAAATTATATTCGTTCAGCTCGTATTCGTATTGATTATCTTCGTTTAAATATACTCAATGGTCGAGAATCTCCATTGCCGTCATCTTTTGGTCGAACCAATAAGAGTAAACGTGCTTTGTAAGTTAGGAAAGGATGAAAAAATCATTACATTTCTTAAACACATATGATCATTGTTTGTACTTTTATTCTATCTTGTAAGAAATTATTATATTGAATATCAATTTCCTGTTGTTAACAATCGCGATGGTCGTATGAATGAAGTAACGGAAGTAGTAAAGATCACTTCGAAACGTTTCGAATCAAATAATGATATAGCATTTTCACATTTATCAACATATTCATGTTCATTTAATGAGACAATTTTTAAAAATTGGTGGCGTACATTGTTAGTTTTTAAAATCTATAGCCGTATGTCAGGCAATACCGATCCGGAGCAGATTGGTTTCGCTATTTTACCACTTCGACATATATTCAAAGCTGAATATTTACACCTGGAGCAAGATTTAAATGTCATTGACCGTACACAAATGAATTATAATCAAAAAATTCCAAATAAAGTAGCAAAAAAATTTTGTATTGGTCAATTACATATAATGCTTGAACTTGATTCCGATCAAAAAGAATTCAAAAACGAACTCGATCGAATACAAGCCACGGAAGAAATGAAACCAAGAGAAAAACAAATACTAAAATCAAAACGATCGAAAAAGCCGAAAAAATCCATTCTAAATTCAAGTAACAATTTACCATTACCAAAAAGTTTTCTATCAAATGAATCATCAGAATTAACTGATGGATTAGTTGTGCAATTATATCTTTCCATTGTCGAAGCTCGCAATATTCCACCACCATCAAATAATAGTAATAAATAGAATAAGATGATAGACTCGAGTTATTCATTTATTTGTTGTTCTCTAATTTAGATCATCTACCTCGAAATCCATATTTTATTTGTCGAGCATTTTGGAATGAAGAACCAATTACATCAGTTGTGTGTTGGGGAAGTTCAACACCAAGATTTAATTTTCAACAGGTTAAATTCTTATTGATAAGATATGAGAGTTTAACTAAAAACAGGCAAACAGAATTCAATGCCTTTTCCTCATAGATCCGTACCAGTACTCTTCATGATTTTAGTTTTTCTGTTTGGAGGACGTTCCGATTATGCTCTCATTCTTGATTTACAGTAAAAATGTCTCAAAATCAATTAGTATTACAAAGAAGAAAAACAGACGATTTTCAATAATTATCTTTCGGATATATATATATATATATATATATAATACTAAGTTTGAACGTAGCAAGGTATTTACCTAAAATCTTTAGTTCTCATTAGGATAGCATTTGCTTTTTGTTGAAGCTCGAATTATTGACAATTTCTACATATTGGTTCATACAAGCCTTAGAAGAGAGAGTAGTTGATTTTCGATTGATCATAGATCTATTTTATGATGATTCTAGTTCATTTCGTAGAAGTCATATTTCTTTTTCAAGAAAAATTTGTTTACTATTTTGAGCTAATGAGAAACGAGTATTATGTTCCATATCATCACTAACTGTCGTTTTTTGTGAGATATTGTTTGCACACTCGAAAGATGTTAATTAATTAGACTTGTTGAACTTCTTCACTTTTCAAGATAAATCATTGACAGAACTAGTGAATAATGAAACTTCATACTATTGAAAACGTATTAACTAAATTTCATACATGTTTTAGAAAATTCCAATACTACTGACAAAAGCTACGATGGAAAAAATGCATCAAAATTTTGTTATAATGGAATTATGGGATAAGAAGATATCAGGACCTTCGGATCAATTAATTGGTATAGTCAAAGTACCGTTAGAACAATTCTATGTATCATTCAAAGATAAACAAATCAGTCGAGTTCTCTTACGAGCACAATTTCCTGTTATAAGTGTTGATACTTGGTTACCTATTATAGATCCGTTTACTAGTACAAATAAATCATCAGGTGAAATTCAAATTCTATTAGCGATGGGCACAGCCGATCAAGTAACAGCTGTACAAATTGCTCATGCTGGTGGAGATATATATCCTCCATCAGCAAATAAAACCTCACCTCCAACAACAATATCCAATAATACTGAGCATTCATCATCATTTATTGAACATCATTTTGAAATAATGATTGAAAGTATAAATGGTTTACGTGTATTTGAATCTATGGTGTGGGGTGAAAGTGACTGTTTTATACAGTATTCTTTTCCTACACAACATGAACAACAAATGCCTAATACCAACTCCATAAAACCATTTCAACTTCGTACCATACGTACAACGACGACGCTATGCACATCCGATCCAACATTTCATGACACAAATAAATTTCATTATATCCTATCACCTGCTGATGCTCTACATAAATACTTTTATGCTGGTAACAGTTGAAATAATAATTTAGATATTGAATTTTAATATTTTCTTTTGAAATATAGCTTGTCAATCTTCAACACCGATTGAAGCGAGTGTTCCATTTGAAGTTTGGTCACGATTTTACTATCCAAATATTCGTGATCAACTTCTAGCAAAAGTAAAATTCATTCTTTGACAAACAAAAAAAAGAGATAAAATAAATGGCGCCGTATGTTTATTGTAGGGTAAATTACCAGCTGCTAAGTTATGTGGCATGACAACGATGTTAAATACGGATGTTGATGAGAAATCGATGCAATCGTTTCGTATACCATTGGAAATTGTACGAGATGATGGGAAACATGAACATCAACAGTATTCGCCAACGCCAACCTATGGCGGAGATTTGTTAATAACTGTTTCATACAAACGAAACATAGTAAAGGTACAGTATATAAAATATGACTGGTTATTCATAAGAAATATAGCCAAGAGAAAATCATTTATGTTTATTATCTAAATGAAAAAACTATCAATGTTTGTTCAATATGAGATTTGGTGGAAAATTTGCATTTGAAAGTAGACAATGAGAATGTGAACTAGTGAGGAAAATCTTTCAATTTCGTCTTACTTTTAGATTGGTTTTTTCTTTCTCTTTTACAATACAAATATTGTATTTTGATGGTATTTCTAAAAACGATGCAATGATTCCTCTGTGAACCATTACAAAAGTATTGCTGTTTCAACTATGACTTGAAACGTTTCACTCTTGAAGAAGATCATTGCTGGTTGATATTTAGGATTCAGTCGTTTTTTCTATCTACAGAAACAATTATACTAATAATATATATGATTTAAATCATTCGAAAAGATCGGCCATTAGATTTTATATTTTCAGTTTAGAATATAAAGTACACCAAAATCTAAGGAAGTTTAGTGTGGAAAGTTTCATATCGAAATTTCGAAATTAGTTGTTTCGATATTGCTGAGACTGACTATCACATAGAAAAGAATAGTCGTCATTGAAGTCGTAGTATCTTCATGGCGAGGAATTCAGGAGACACACGAACTTTTTCTCGAGTTGATCGTAATTTATATGAATTGAAACAATGCACACAGTGCCTGTCAGTACATGAGCGGTTGAAAAGTCTCAGCGGAAGCACTGCTAGATGATGACTAATAAACATCTCTGTACGAATTGTTTAGGAGAAGTTTCGAAATTCAGTTTAAATGGAATGCTGCTAATGTATCTATTCGTTAAGAATGATTATTACTGACAAAGATTTTTTATGGATTTTTAGCAGAGACAAAAAACTTTATTCGAGTGAAAAAAACACCAAAGAGATGTCTGCAATAGAAGTCTATATTTAGAGTCAGACTTGTTATGGTAAACTAGTCTTTCTATCAAAAAACAAATTTCGAGCTCGTAACATAAAAAATCTACTTTAATTTCAGAGAAATGAACCACAAGTAGTTCCTGGTCATTTATCAACGAATAATTCACAAGTGTGCCTTTCCGTTGGTATTATTCGTGCTTGTGGTTTGAAAGTAAGTACCACATCAAGTTCTTTTGATAATATTCTATGATTACAATTCTATTTAAATAGCAAGCAGCTATGGTACATGCTCGACATGATTCTCGTTTTAATTATCCATCTCAAGTGGGTCTTAATACTTATGCTAAACTAACATTATCGTTTCTTTCTGACATGGTATACAATGTGATTTCTTTAATCTTTCTTCTTACATCTATCTTCGTTTGTCTCTCTTAAAGGAATCTCGTTCGACAAAGACGATTGCTCGTAGTTTCGTCCCTGATTTTAATCAAACAATCGATTTTTCTATTCCATTAATATGGACTGATCATCGTAATCAATCGATATCTCTCGCTGAAATGTTTGAACATGGTCAATTAAAAATTGATATTTATCATCAAATGAACTCCGATTCTCATAAAACAAAGCAATCGTTCGATATTCATTTATGTTATTGTATAATTCAATTGAAACAAATGATTATACGACATACAGGTTATTTTCATAAACTCTTCGAAGTGAATCAAACGCGTTTTTATTTTCAAAATAGGAATCAAAGGATGGTTTCCATTGGCAAGTGCAGATAGTGTTGTTACATCGGAAATTTCTTCGGATCCCATCAAAAATTCTGTGGGTGGCATTGAATTGTTAATTCGTTTTGCACAACAAGATGATCGCCGTCGTATGATGGACTCAGCAAAAAACCTTGGCTGGTTGGATGACAACTATGCCGATGAAGAAAATTTTCTTGAAGGTAATTTTTGGCTTCTGGGAAACACTAACAGAACTTGTTGATGTCGATGATCTAGTCGAAAGCACACTATTTTATTTGATGTGAAAATGATGTCGTATACAATTATACAAGATCTAAAATATTTCTGCCATAATTTTTATTCATCATTGAATGTCTTATATTTCGGCGTATTATTATCTAAGTTATGTATTATTTCGTGATCATTTCAAATTTTAATGGGTTCAGTACTTCTGTGTTTTTTAAAATATTCAGTAGTCCTATTGAAATGAAATTTTACTAACTACAAATTATCATTATAGAATTATTGATGAAGTTATATTAATACTATTCGTAAAAGATTAAAAATTTGTTCGTTGTTCGAATCCATTGAGATATTTTTAGCGGCAGTAAACATGATAGACTTATAGATTCTCGTAAAATTTCAACCGAACATTAAGGAAGGATAATATCTGAAGAATTTTCAAACTGAAGCAGAGTTAAATAGAGGTTTTTAAATAGATTATAGACAAGTACTGATAGGTGTATCACATCAAATTTTTAAGAGAAAGTTCATGCAGTATGATGACTAACTGTTCAACCTTTACTTCGTCGGCCGTTTCATAGAATCTGTTCTTTTTACATTTCGGTGTGATGTACCAAAATTTGCTCTATAGCATAAACGATCGAATGCGAAAAATACGTTATCTATTTTCATTTGTTTCTTTTTGTTTTCGTATAGATCAAAAGGATCTTGGATGTCTACTAAAAATATCCATCGATCGTATTCAATTTCCTGTTCAACTTATATCACAAATGGATAAAGATCGTTTAAGTATTTTTGCACAATATCGATTCTATGATAAAAGTAATGAGAGGTGAATATTTTGCTTCGTAGAAATTCACGTGTTCCTTATTTCTAGTGCCAATTATAACTAGAAGAAAAAAGGCAATCATCGATAGACAGAATGTCATATGTGAACTTCAATTTAATAAAGAACATCTATTTTTATGTAGCGAACCATTTCTATGGTATTTACGTGAAGAAAAATTAGAAATACAGATTTGGACAAGTGAAAACGATACTTATGATTATTCACAATCATTAGCATCGACAACTGATAAATTTATTGGCTCAATTTATGTCGATTTGAATTTGTTGTGCAATAGAAAAAGAAAATCTCATCGATTAAGTACAATATTACCATTATTTAAACAAGGCATAAAAGATTTCACCGATGCATGTGTACAATTACATGTTGCCATTGATAAATCGAAAGATTTCAATGAACTAAGGGTATAGGCAATTGTTTTTTGAAATGAATTTCACTAAAAACTAGATGATTTTGAATCTTCGTTTTTGTTCTCATCCTTGTCATACAATATTTGTGATATTGATATTAGTTTGTATAGATAGAATCGTTTGAAGAATCGATACGGATCCGTTAAGCTGATACGTATTGTCTAACAACCAACCAGTAAAATATGACTGAATTTCAGAACTTTTATTGAAAAAATAATTAGCAAAATGTAATGATTTCTTGAATTAACAAGAAGATTCAGTGGGAATCCGATCGAACTTCATCTTTCAATCTTTGTCGATTTCTCTTGTAAAACAATTGATGAAATTTCGTTTGAATATTGTTCTATAATATCAAAGTTTCAAGAAACAAGCGAAAGCTCTATCGATGGATTTTCTCTAATGAACCTTTCTAGAATCACACACATTTCGGTAATAATTTTCAAATAATTTCACTTGAGTACGTAGTTTGGTTCGAACAAAGATAATCTCCCTGTTATAGTATCGGTCTTTCAATCGAACTTGGTCTGTTATGTTTTTACATCTTTACTGATGAAATATTTAAATCGTAGAATAAATCTTCGACTTAATTTTCCAGCAAACATCTATAGATAAATATATTTTCAAAGTAAGACCGAATGAATTTTTCGATTATTCTTTCCAATTGTTTTTATTCATTCAATAAGTGAAAGAAAGACACGATATGAAAAAATTCTTATGCCTAAAAATTCTATTTCAACAGACTATAACAGATGCTACTGATAGATTATTAAAAAATTTCAGATTATAACATAATCGTGGCTTCTCTATCGAATATTCGCTTGATTTAGTAAAACGATTTGATAGATTGAACGAATCTGCCTATGATTATCATAGTTTTTATTCTAAAGTATGTGTGTTCTAGAGTCGAGATGGTATGGATACATCGAATGATGTTGAACTCGATTCTTACTTAGAAAATCGTCACTTAAATTTAATCAGTAACGATCGTGCACTACGTTCGGTAACAAATAATATTTTCTCGGTTCTTATCCATATTGAACAAGCAGCACACTTGCCAAATATCTACTGTCAAAAGGAGTAAATCTATTCGTTTTCATTGTCATCTAAATCCATTGTGATTTATTTTATATTTCATTAGAAGTAATCATGTTCCACCAAATCCATATGTAACCTATTCAACAGCGGATTCAAATCATTTGTGTCGTACGCCAGTATTAACATTAACTAAGAAACCTCTCTGGAATTATCAACAATCAGCTAAATTATCTATTGAACATTTATTTAATGACAAAAAAGTATTTATTCTTAAAGTATGGCATAAAATAAATGCTGACATTGAATCGATTCCAGGTAAAAATAAATGTGAAAACTTTGGACTTATGTCCGAGAGTTATGTGTACTTCAAAAAGTGAATGAGACAAATCAGTCATTCTAGAATGTGTGCACGGAAGAAGTATCTTGGTAAACCTTTTTTGGGAAACTCCAAAACTACTGATCATATCAGACATATCTATCCGATTTCGTTTCTAGATGCAGTTTTTGTGCATTTGAGACCTTTTTGCAGCCAATGTTTTGTTAGAAAGCTGCGATTTGGTTCAAAACTAATATCAGATTCGGAATCAGCGTTAAAAACTGAGTCAATTTTTATACGTTGTGGATAATTCTGAGAAAAAAGGTTTTTTTTGAAAAAATCCCTGTACCCCACCTCAGGGATTACTTGGTGAAAAATGACAATTTTTTCGATAACTCAGCCATTTCTTGCCGGATCCTTCTCATCTTCGAACTCGACCGAGATATTCATCAGACAATTCTGTGCACAAAATTTCAGCTCAATCGAATATATTTGTAAAGAGTTATCGTGTTAACGGCCGGATACACTGACCGATTCTAGAGTGTACTCACTTTTTGAGTACACAACAAAAATAATTCATTAAATTAAACAATTATCATCTACTTCTATTTGTCTCGCATAGAAAAATCAGGTGATAAAGTTCTTGGTTTCGTTTCTATCGATTTAAGTCCACTATTATCTGGTTTACAACAAATATCAGGATGGTACAATATAGTTGATACAATCGGAAATGTTCAAGGACAATTAAAAATTAGTATTATACCACAAGAAGATCTTTTCGAATTTAAACGTATGAAATATAATTCTCAACAAAATCAACCAAAACTTGATTCAAATCGTTCGACATCAACGAGAACTGGCACAGTACCATCATTGAATATGAATGATCTTTCAGCGAGATCGGTAAGTATTTTTTACTAACATTGAGATTTATTGATATTAGAAGTTTTTCTTTATAGAGTAATATACCATCAACAAGCCTTAATTCGTCAATGATTGATGATGAATCTAATAAACCCTCGTATTTGATGAATAATCTTAGGTAAATAAAAAAAAATAAGAATCTCACTTTGACGAAGATTATTTCTTTCTAGACGTCAACTAGGTGAACTTGATGTTATAACCGAACGTTTAAAGGCTCGCTATAATTCTACTTCGGAAGTATCATCAGCAGTGACAACAAGTCGAACTAGTTGTGCACCATCAATTTCAACCATAATCTCAGCTCAATTACCAGTAACTACAGATCTTATACGTCAACATACAGATTCAACGGCAACTATTCAACGAGATTTACTAGAACAATTTCCTGAATCATTAAGCGGTAAACCAATAATTAGTAATGGTCTCAATGTAACAGACGTACTTTCATTACATAACGATCAAATACGTCTCGTACAAGAGCTCATGACAAAAGCCAATCATTTACTTGAAACATCAAAAGATTTTTTCGACAAACCTCCGAGTGTACCACCAATACAACCTATAACTTCGACTATGATTGAAAAAACATCTATTCGAACATTGTCACCATCACCACCACCAATATTATCGAACTCTAATATAGCAGACGATTTTCACATACAAGACAGTACATCTAATGTTGATACAATTAATGAAAATATCAAGTAAGTTTTTCAAGATGAATAACTCTTTTTGTTGTTATTCAAAAAAATTTATAAATATACAGATTAATACGAATAACAACAAGATGTACGATAGAATAATCAGAGATTTTTTTACCGGTAGTTTCGATAGTTAGTTTTCTCTTTTGAATTTCAACGGAAACAGTCTCATGAGATCAATATTGCATGAGAGAATTTCGTCTAAGTGATAGACTGAAGCAAGCTTTTCTGAATAGTTTCAATTACTTTCATTTAAAAATTGCTTTTATTATGATTAAGTGCTCTGCACGAAGAAACTTTGTTTTACTCTTATATGGTTGATTCATGATATTGTCATGCTTAGCAAATAATTAATGAAAGTACAAAATATAGAAATAAGAATGATTATCATTGAACGTTTGATTTTGAAATTTTTTATGAAGTCAAAAATAGATGATTACTTAATTTTTTGGGTATGATTAGAATGAGGTGCTAAAACAATATTGAGAATCTAACGAATTAGTCGATTAGAAAATGTGAATGAAATTAAAAATTTTGATTGATGCATATTTCTAGATGACATTCAATCTCTACGTGTTCTGATGAGTTAAATTTATTCTTCATTGTGATGTAATGGATGATGTATGCATAAAGTCAACACGATTCCTAAATTTCAATGTTTGCTTTTTTCAAAAGCAACTATTACTTCTAAAAAAATGCTAGGATACATTTCAGTATAATCGGTTACTATTTTTAATTAAGAGACCAACATATCCACAAGTGTCTACTAGGTCTCGCTTTCTTATTGTACTACTATTTGTGTTTCGATTGTAACTTTCATTAAAAAAATTACTTCTACACGCAAATGTCATGGGAAAAATGTCGTGTCAAGATCATTTTTGATAGAGTCTATTTAATTAATAAATACTTCCCGAATAACATGTGGTCATCAATCACTTTCAAGGGTTTATTTTCTCCCGAATAAACGATAAACCAATAGATTATTGGTATGCGCGAATCTAACAAACATTCTAATAAGCTATGCAAAAGTCTTTGTAAAAATGTAAAAATGTCTTAGACTGTGTGTCTAACTTATAAACCAATCAAATCTTTTTTATTGGAAAGACCAAAGTCTGAACAATAAATTTTCTACCAGACATATTTTCACAAAAACGAATCTTAGAAGGACAAAAAAGTCAAAACTCTACATAAAAATTTAGAGAATCAAAATATTTGTCGATATCAAAATTGGTAAAAGTTGTAGATTCATTCTTGAATCTTAAACCAAAAACGTTTTAAACATGAATTTTTTTGTAAGAGCAAATCTTTTGCACAAAAACTATCACTTCGCAAGATAATCATCCATTGTCTTCGAAAATCACGTATGAACTCAATTTAGTCTGTGTTATTTGTTCAAAATACGTCAGATGGTTGAAATTATCCAGAAAGCAATAATTCAAAAACTTTTTTTATCGTTGCACAATGCCCACGTACTACGAACTACGAAGTTATTTAGTCTCTTTTAGAGAAGAACATATTTTGGTACAAAACACCAAGAGTAAATTTAACTTCCAATATACCAATGGAAAAGAACACTATTGATGCTACAGAAATTATCATTTAAAGTGTTTTCTTCTTTATCGTCTGATTAAAAAAAAATAATAGAAAATAGAAAACAATGTTGCTCGATAGTGTAGTTGCAAGGACGCTTTAAGAAGTGTTTAACTTTTGACTTTTTCTCCTTCTCAGATTCGTTTTGAGAAAATATGTCTGGTAGAAAATTTATTGTTCAGACTTTGGTCTTTCCAATAAAAAAGATTTGATTGGTTTATAAGTTAGACACACAGTCTAAGACATTTTTACATTTTTACAAAGAGTTTTGCATTGCTTGTTAGTCAATTAAATAAATATTTTGTTTTATTTTAAAAGAAACCAAAATAGTCATTCATTCGAACAAGATCATCGAAATGATTCAATAATTTGGTCTGACGATGAAGATGATCATGAACATGATGAAAGTTTTCTACCCATTGGTCTTCCACCGACATACCATCGTTCAATAAAACCAACGGTTGTTTCACCATCAGTGCTTATTGATGAAAATTCAACACATCTGGAACAACAGGGCGATATCGATGTTGTTCACATTAGACCATTGAATAATCTATCTGCTTTTAATTTTGATTGTCAACAAATGAATGCTGAACGACTCAATGGTTTAAAATTCAGTTTCTGAAATGGAAAAATTCTTTTCGAATATTCATTTTAGGTTCTTTGACAAACGATTGCCATACAGAGTTATCACGTCAAGATGTATATTCTCCTGATGTAGAAACGAACCACAAGCAAAGTCAATGTAGGCATTCACCTGATTGTCGATCACCTGAACAGCAATCATGCAGTTCGGATGAATCTGCCGTAGATGATACGAACGTAGAAACGAAACCAATCGATTTACCTTCACGTAAGACAACCCTACCAAATTTTTTCCCATCAAACCGTGAAATGGAAGTGTCCATGAAACAAATATCACAAGCTTTAACAACATCAGTAAATTATTTTTCTCTTTCTAAATTTTTATACTTAATCACTAATGACTTTTTTCTTCGTACTTCTACTTTTCTTTGAATAGACAAGAAATGCATCGTCCAGTAGTCTAATAAAAACAATAAACGAGCGATTTCATAGTAAATTACCATCTGAATTAATCAATACAAAACGAATCGAACAAATATTTCAAGCAAAATATCCTTCAAATTGAAATCATATTTCTTACAGTGATAATTTACGTTTCCTTTTCTTTCTCTTGTCTATATCAAGTTCAGATATAAGTATGTCTGTTTTAAAAATATAATTGTAGACATAGTTTTTCTTTTCTTTTGTTCATTGTATTTTTTAAAAACATTTAATCCAATTGATTGTAATGATTACTGTTTTTCATTCTTCAGATATGAGTATTACTCAATATGGAGATGCCACCAATACATATGTGTGCTTTTCTAAATCATGAAAATGCACGTTTAAAAACCAAAATAGTCGATCTTAAAAATCGTATAGCTCATCTTGAAAGAATCGTTGGAGAGAGAAATCTTGATCATGTTCATTCATGTTCAATATCATGTCAAACAGATATCGCTGTTCAACCTCGTCCGAATCGAGCAGTGAGATTACCTTCAGATGAACAATTACGTTTACATCGTCTTCTAAAAGCTCAAAACGACTTAATAAAAAAATATGAAGATGAAGCAACACTGGATCGACAAAAATCACCTTCACCCAGACTTATTAATGAATACGAACGACGTTTGATGCAATGTGAAAGAGAAAAAGAACAAGCAGAAAACCGTGCTATGTGTGCTCAAAAACGTATGGAAAAATTCGAAGAACGTTATCAACGCATGAAGAAAGAATTAAGTGCACTGGATGGAAATTTTTTCGATGAAATTGAAGATTTAAAAGTGGCTTTGCAACAGGCCAATGCTCTCAATCGTGAATACGAAAAAACAGTACAAATGTTGAGTCATCGTCTTGGTATTCCTTATCCAACACCAGCACATAAGCCAAAATAATACTCACATAGCAATGCTATTTCTAATTAATGCTTTGCTTTAAGAACATTTTTTTAAAATCAATATAAGCATGATTATTTTCTTTTTCGCTAACAAAGAATAGCTGGGAATTCTTGATTGAATCTTCTACAGGAATGATTTACGACGTGCTTAGCCTTCATATAAGAAAAAGAGTACAATGCTAGAGTACACTACTCAGAAGGGTTATCATGCGCAGTGAAATATATTTTCAATTAAAATTCGTTTTAGTTTGATAGAAATACGAATTAATTAAAAAGAGTAAGCGATTCAATTTTGAATTTTTCTTGTGTTTTGACAAAGATGTCTAGCGCAATGTCACTTTGAAATTCATCTCATAGATGAATCAAATGACTGCGAATAACTTGAAAACATTTGAATCAAATCAAATCAAATCTGACAGTCAACATGTGTACAAAAGAAAACGTTCTTCTCACTTGAGACTTCTACTAAATCATTATTTGAACGAAAACTCATAAATCAGTTATAGAGACTCCAAATACAAAAATGTCTAACATTCTCTAGTCTCGTGAGACTTCTTTCCGAGCCTCGTGTAAGCTTTAATCGCGAGTTCGAATTCTCATCGTTGTTTCATTGAGACTTAAAATCACATGGGAAGTTTGTCAACTTCTAATGAATGCATTTTCTTGGCGAGATCCTATTCGATTATTCGTATTTGAATGCGATAAATGAATCTATTTCTTTTTGTATTTCAAAATTATTAATCCAACACTTTTATTATTGTAAAATCAGAAAAAAGACTGGTAACTGTTTTTCAAAATGAATTACAAATTAGCTTTAATCACGCAATAGCTTTATTTTGCTAAGACTTGTCTTACAACATTTGCAAGACATTCTTGTAGGAATTTGAATCATGAGCTTTTAGAAAGAAAAAGAAAAATAAATGCTGATATTGAAAAAATAGTACGAAGCACATTTTTTTCCTTGCACATGTATTATATACATATGTATATTTATTTATTTAGGTATTTTTACTCCTAATAATCGATAATGATTGAAATGGATTTGTTTTGTAATGAATTTTATTAATTGAAATAAAGAAATTATATTTAAGTTAAAGTTGTTTTTATTTCCTCATTTTCTAAGATTTGTATTGTAAAGTAGAGTTCTTCATCTTTGAAAAAGAACAATGGTATGTTTGATTAAATATAACCAAGCCAGAATAACTAGGCAAACGTAAACAGTACGATATACAATCGCACTGTGTCAAGGAAAAAAAAAGAAACGTTGTTGCCACTTAGAAAAGCAATTTATTGTCGGAATTTTAATTGCTTTTGATATCATCAATCTGAAGGAAGTGAGAACATGATGAATATAAAATATGACAAAAAGACAATGTCAAGGGTAGCATCAACTTAGAAATCATCAATTATGCTTCTGTTAATATGTATTAGTTAATCATTTTGAACATCTGCAACAATACTTTAATCAATAGAGACCTTATTGATAATTATAAAGGTAGAAGGGTAAAAAATAGGTCAACTTAGCAACATAACTCTCATTGGTTTGGCTACTAGTAAATGCACTGAGAGCACAGAGCTTCAAAAGCAGCAGTATTATTACGATAAGATGAACGGTTCTACAAAACTTTGTTTTCACAATTCATTTGAAGGTTTAATGGTATATTTGAATTTTAAAAAAAGAAAATGAAACTTTCGAACGCATTTTTTTCATCATATTTTACTGTTCTTTCTCCTTCTCACCACAAAATTCAATTCGATTACAAACAAGTTTTTAGCTTTTTTGAATCGAAGAGAAAAATGACGAAAACGTTTTTTTTTTATAACATTTAATCCTACTTAATTATATAAAACATACATGTTCATAAATATTCATAAGAATGTTTCAGTTGTTGGCGATTGAACTTTAGATGGTCGATAAGTAAATAATGAATCATTATCGATAGCTGTATTTTCATATATTTGTTCATTTAATCCAGTTGTTTTTTCATCTACTTGTGGAGAGTCTTCGTCAACAAACGATATATTTGCTCTATCGTGGGATTCCTTTTCGTCGTTCAGTAAATATGCTAATCGCAATGGTCTTTGTTTGTTTGTTATTGAATGTCTTTGCTTAACAGATGATGATGGCGGACTACTAGTGGAAGAATTCGAAGCTAATTTTTGTTGATGAAAATTTCCAAAAAGATACATCGGTGTTGATTGTGGATTTGTTTCTTTTGATGTAGATGATAGATTATCATATAAATTATTACGTGCAGCGGATTCTCGTTGATATTCAGTTTCATTTACATTCTCAGGATTCGATATTACTTCATTATTTTCCGCAGTATGCAAGTCCAATTCATCGGGTTCAAGATTATTTGAATATCGAGCTGAGTCACTTCTTGTTAAATCTGTCACTCGAGGTTTTCTACTTGATTTTATCAAATTGAGATCAACATCCTGAAATTTTTGTTGACGATATACATCAGATTGACGATGAACATATAAAGCAACTATGTCACATATGAATGTTGCTAAGCCAAGAATACCAATTAGAGAACCAATATTTAATGTTAATGTTATTACATCGAAACGACCAGCAAGACCGCTCACCTAAAAGAATTAAAATTCGATGTTTATATTGTTTTGGTCATGAACGCATAACATTAGATTACTATACTGATGAAAGAAATCTAAGATCCATTACATATGATAGTGAGACGAGTAGTCTACAAGATTTTTATTTTTTTTTGACATCAATCAGTATGGTATCTGCTAGAACTAATGTAAAAAAAAGAATAAGTCGACGTTGCACGTAGCATAAACAATATTTTCACATACTTTATTTCTGTGTTGACTGATACGGTATGTGAGATAGTGCTTAATAAGTGTTATGTAGAAAAATCTCTTGATTACTATTGTTCAATATAGAAGAAAACTGATAATTATTATAATTGTCCTTGACATTTTGCCTTATCAATCTTTTTCAATGTTATTATAAGTAGTGTTTACATTTCCTCAATGGAACCTCTTTTAATATAAATCAATCAATGATCTATCCTCAATGTACAAACAAATAAATGATTCAGTGATAATTCTTATTTTCTCTTCTATGTCTTAATTTACTTACAGATATAATAAACCGTAGGCCAAATGCTTTTGTCAGTGTTCGATAAGATCGATTTTGATATTTCCAATGTGATGCAAATCTAATAAAAATAATACAAGAAAACATAATCATTCTTGAACAGTGAAAAAAATGATTTTCATTGGCCGATATTAACCGAAAATTAAAACCATGTGAAAACGATTCTTCTTTATATGGTCCATCCAAACGTCCAAATGAATATTCAGGCTTACATAAGTCTAACGCTTTATCTAAATTACAATCCCAATGTATTTTAACACGTATAACACCACCTAGTCTTAACATTTGTGTTTGCTCAAACGGATCCGATTCAACAATATCAAGTAAAGTTCCAACACGAAATATGGGACAAGTTGGATGGTCGAAAGGATCATAATTGCATCGTTTTAAATAGCTTGCATTTGCTTGTATATTTTTTCTGATTACTTTAAAACGAGGAAATTCAATGAAATTTTTCACAAATATAGTAAAATTTATTGCATCTCTAATGGGATTTGGAATATTGATATCATTTTCAACAGGACACCAACCTTCTAATTCACATCGACCGTTTAATGATTCAGAACTATTTACTAAACTATTGTTATTTATCAAACAACGACCTAAGAAGAAAATAATACAGCATTGCAATGAATTTGTAAAACAATAGTTCATTTTTATATACCAGTCCATTTTCCATTAGCCTAAATGAAACACGAATTAAAGCAAAGTTCGAAATGTTAAAAGCAAATAACAAAAACTGATCGATAGAAATTACTTTTTGAAAATTTTTATTCTTCGTACAATAAGCGTCAGCTGTACAACTTGACATTTTTTCAAAGGGTGATTCTGAAAAAAACGAGACAAAATATTCATTCTGTTACGTATTCTGAATCTATTAATACCAGAGCATCGCTTATGCTCTTGATCAGTACGAATGAAATTTGTCATCAAAAATAATGCATTGTTTTCTTGTGGAGGAACAATATAATCTAAATGTATAACAAAACTAAATTAAATGAGATTCAAAACAGATATATCACTGCTTACCTGCACCATCGATAACCAAGGTTTGATTTTGACCTGTTTGATTATAACCAATACCCTTTTGAAAATTTGAAAGAATACTTTGTTTTTACTTCTATGATTTTTTCTTTACTTTAACTTTCAATGTAATCGATGATATAATTGATGTATCTGTTTCTTGATAGCCTTTTTTATGTATCATTAAATATGCAATACCATATATTAAAATAAGTAATTGAATAAGACGACACATAAGAGCAACTAGGGAAAAGAAAAAGATGACATTTTTATACATCTTAACGTACCTTAATAGGTACAAAATGTAATACAAAACCAAAAGGAATACAAACGTCTCCTAAGAGATCAATAATTCTATTTTTGATTATATCTATTGTAAATCGTGACAGTTTGAAATGAATTGAACTTACTTGAAATCGAATGAATTGTTACAATCTTTGGTGTTTCATATTCATAAATAAAACCACGAAGAACCGATTTAATATTTGAAGGAGAAAAGTATGCTCGCAACGGTACACATTGTACCGTTACGACAGATCCTACGTTCGACATTTTGTTTTTGTTTTCAATAGAAGTTTTCTTATAATAAGACGAATAATAATTGAAAGACGATGGTCTAAAAATATAGAATGTAATCAAAAGAGGTTTTACCAAAACCTCTATTATTATTTTCTCGATACAAGTAATGTTTACAAATGTTCATATACATACATACAATATCAATGATATATGTATCCATTTTCCTTGCTTTAATATATTTATAGGATACATCAACATTCTTCTCATATCATCTGATAAATAGCAAGATTAGTGTAAATCATAAGTATTGAATGACTAACATCGGATCTACTAGATAACTGATTATATTGACTTTCATGTTCGGTGAAATATTTTCACTATAATAGTATCACAATATGCTCGTCTTATAGACATATCATATAATACTTCAGTGAAATTATTATTTTAGAAATGTCAACTTCTATTTACAAAACTTACTCGCTGATGAATACACAACAACTGGATATCGCGCAATATTTCTTAGTTCGAAAATATTCTCACGAAAAAAAGAATATTATTTGCCATCTCTGTACAATCATCAACTGAAAACATATTTCTCTGATACTAATTACAGATAAACATTGTATGTCTACGGTAGTTTCCATGCCCTAAAAACCCTTGACAGCTCATCAACGTATTTCTCATTTTCATCATTAGAGGACGAATGTATCTCGAGGCGCTGACTCACGTACGGTCAATTCTCTTGTTTTTACATAAATTATCTCGATAGTTATATAGCGTTGACACACTCTCGTAATTATATATTCAGATATATACGCTACACTTAGATGTTAACAATTAGCTGATCGATATTTTCGTCTTGTTTTATAATCATACAAAATAATAATCGCATGCAATGAAATCGATTGGGAAATATAATTTTTAACCATCTTTCTCAATTAAGTTTGTCTGGATGATTTTTTTGTTTAGAACTCATCATAAATATTACTAATACAAAAAACACAGAAACAATTATCATGATTAATACTGTTGGAATGATGTAGTGGTAAAAGGACATCTGCATTAGATAGATGATGTCTGAATGGATCTATACAAAGATTGTTTTTGTGATGTCAGCAACAATACGAGTATTAGAAATGCCCTTTCAAATTTGATAACTCATTTTAATCTTATCATTCCAAGAAAGCCTCGCTAAAACGTATCCATGGGATATTTCATACAATATCAAACTTTTCCATAGAAATTTCAATACATAAAAGAATCAAATACAACTGGCTTATTGATAAAAAGTATATATAGTCAGTATAAAACATTAATGTATAGCTTTTGACTCCCTACCGTAGCTATGCTAACATTATTAAGGTGTGTGTATTCCCAAAAGAACAACATACAAAGGTTGGCAGGTTACTTCGTGACATCAAACAGTCACGTTACCAGTTTTTCTTATTTTCATACTACTACTCTAGTGTTGATGTTTGAAGATTAACGATATGCTATTAAAAGAAAAGAATACTAATGTGACAAATACAAGGCGTAGTTCCATGGCTTAAGAAGTTTTCCAATTGAATTTTTCTTTCTTTTTTTTTATTGACGGCACTAACTACGTATTCAGAGTACGGATGAATACTGTCGTTAGCCTTGATCGTAGTTGTTCCTTTTATTTCAGTGTACAAAATGTGAACGTCTCTTGGGATGAAGAAAACGAAGTTTCCTCAGTCTAATCAAACTTTTTATCGGTCTAGGATGACAATATATTTTTTATTATTCTCTTTTGTTGTCTTTATGCTATTAATTTTACTCACTCTAAGTGAGTGCATTGTCAACTATTGAAATAGAAATCAATCAGCAAATGATTCAATCATGAATTTTAACCGGGCGTGTTATATTCCAGATATTTTTGTCGATGACAATCAGTTATATACCCCGAATAGTATGATACGTTTAAGGGATAATCACGTAAAACCTATTTATTCATCTATAAAAAAAAGATCGAATCAGTTTTTCAACAAGGCGCTCTCCCTAAATCACGCTCAGATCATTCATCAAACGTAAACGTACAAGTATAGAATGTAGAAAAAAATCTATTACATTCTTTTCTCATGTATAAGATGTCTTTCGTATCATGCTACTTTTTTAGACAACCAATAATTTAAAAGATATTAGATAAACAACAACTTTATAATTCTGAGATACTACGTCATAGTTTGTACCGTCATATTAACATCAACATTATTTTCTTCTTTACTTGTCTAACATTTCTTGATAGAAATATAGTAAACTGATTCAGGTGCCTAATGTAAATACTCGACTAGATACATACTCTACTTATTGTTTAAAATCTCATACATTCTACTGTCAGACTCATTGTCAACAAAGACGTACTATATTATAGTGCTGTCAGACTATTTTCCACTTGTCGTTATGTATCATTGTTCTTGCTGTTGTTGTAAGTTCTGTCGTTGTGAAAAATTACTGAAGAAATCGATGTAGCTAATACTCAAGCTACTTCTTACGAATAAGGATGCGGAAAAAGCGGAAAGAATTAACTTATTTTAATTGACTTGATGCAACTTCACTTTACAAACGATTGATAATAAATTTCTTTTGAATTTGTAATGTTTTAAATACTCTTAATGAAATGTTATCGCGACATATTATCTCTATAACGAAATATCGAACAAATTAATACTCTGCAAAAGCAATTTTACTCGATTTTTTTATGCCGAGAATGGAGACGCCTTTCTTTGTAAATGAGTTATTTTTCCGACATACTATTCTTGACAACTATTTATCATTATTTATAATAGTTGAAAAGCACATTAAAGCGATTAGACACGTCTCAGCATATTCTTAACCATGTATGCGATGGTACTGTACCTCATGAATTCATACAAGAAAATTATTCCACACTCCTATGGAGGACACGAACTACGTCTTTGAACTAGTCAAAATTGTTAGTAAAATAGTTCAGGTTGACCTGTTAATCTGACAAATATTAAGTATAGTCAAGAAAACATGAATATTCTTGTAATTAATTACTATTTTACTAATATTGCATGCTCTGTTGATTTGAGTTCTTATCTTGAAATCATGAGAATCTGAAGACGTTCAAATAGCATATAGGAAGATGGTTTAAAGAACAATGTGCATGACTTGAACGCTGAAATATAGCATCACACGATTAAACTGTAACATAAAACATAATTGATGAGCTTGAAAGAATAGCATCGGCAAGTTCCCACAGAGGTTCATGAACAGTTAAAGATTGAGAAGCTCTTGAAACAGTCAAAAATAGGGGTTGAACTCGAAAATTTTTATCTCATAAAAATATGACCCCTATTGTTGACCCTTCTTGATTAAGTATTCAAAGTAGAATAAAAGAACTATTGGATTATAGCATCTCAAATTGACAGCTTCTACAATGTTCATGTTTTTGGAAAAGATTCTACTATTTTGCTCTGTATCATCGTTTTGTTAGCTTATTTGAATGACCTCTTTAACTCAATTGTTTGTAGAGCTAAAAGCTCGATAGGGTCGGTTCTATCAATGTTTTCAATGTTATCATTCACTATTGTAAAGATCAAATTCTTCAGTGAAATACATCCATATCTATACTTTCCGAATCGTTAAATTTCATGATCTAAACAAGATTTTCAAAGATATCCTATTAGACGAGTTACTCTATGAATTCGACAATAATTACCATGGCCTGTGTTTTAGAAAAAAAAATGCCACAGTTCAGATTATTAGACACAACTAAAGCTTGAGTCAAACATTGAAGACAAGGATCTTTGAATCACGCTTATATAGATTGATCTGTTTTATTTCACAATACTCTAGTTGATCTAAGTCACTGAACTGTTAATAATTGATGATGCTATCGAAGTAGACAAATTGATTTGCGCATCGCATTGACACAGATGTAATGTTACATAATAAATAATATAATAACGTATATTATGAACTTAAGAATTTCATTTTTTATTTAACCTTCAAATGAACACATTACTAGTTTCGTTCAAGACTCTATAATTTGAAAATTATTGATGAACCAGTCCTTGGCATGATAAAATATTCGATCTCAAGTGTCATGTAACATCTATTCTAAGTTTTCAAGCTAGTAAATCAAAGTTTCTCAGAATAATATATTAGATACTCGACGAGAAAATAATACAAAAGCAGACATGATTTTCTTACCGTCCTGAATAATTGTTGTTCACAGAAAAAGACTTGGCGAAATTAACGGAGTATATATATATATATATTTAAGAAAATAATATTGACTGCTTTTGACAACTTCATAAAGAAAGAATAATCAAAAAAACAAAACTACGAAACGAACGATTGTCAAGTGATTGTACGAATAATGAGTTGATCGAGCGGACGCATGAGCATTCCTGTTAATAGCATCTAGCTCTGGTTTCTTTCTTTCTCATTACTTCTCGTTCCATGTTACCCATTTTATCCTTCTATCTCTCCTTCTCTTTGTATTTCTCCTGGTTTCGTTTTCTTTTCATTCTTGAAATATAGTCGAACTCTCGAGAACGCATGTTTGTAAGCATGCAAAGAAATTTATTGATATTTGTTTTATTAGATAGAAAATTACAACAGAGACACAGTTGTTGTAGTTTCAGAGCACGATACTTTTCTTCTATCCTTTAGGGATTTGATATTTTAATACTGTTTTTTGTTTCATTCCTGTTACCATAGATCATCTTGTAAAAAGTGCATCTAGTTGTCTTTTTCATGTTATTATTAAAGTTACAATCAACTCTATTTTTTCCTTTCTTGTAATTCAAAATCTATAAGTCATAAGAATTTATTTATTTACTTTATCTAAAAGGGCTCGTGTGAAGGAAATAGAAGGCCCTGACCATGCACTAATGGAATAGAAATGACAAATAAAAAACATATGAATATATATATATTTTTTTTTTCAAGGTTTTCCTTATGAAATTGGTCAAATTGAATATAAAACGAAGAAACTCTCTTATGTCATTGTTCACCTCATTGCAGCTCGGTATCCTTCAAACATATCTGAAACATATATTGCTTATTCATTGTTATTAATGTATTTTCTGTTGTCAGATATATTAACGTGCATACGTAACTTCTTGCTCTGTGGCTGTACTGTCATTTCATGCCACATCAAATGAAGAGTGAGATTTCTTCGCTGACAAAAATCATATGCATATGTCAATAAGGTAATATAATCTGTCATCACTGGAATACATCGTACAAATGACATGGACTATCTAATCGTGAATTAGGAAAATTTCTTTTTCATCTCCGCTATAATTGAGTAAAACAAAAGTTTTCTTTATCAAAGAACACACTTGATATATGTCAATAGAAGAGTCGTATGGAAATGTTTTTTCACTACATGACTATAATGGAAATCTACTTTTTTTCTAATGAAAAATAAATATTAGTTGTAAAACTGTGAGTGCACTTCATGAAAGTAGTTTCTCGAAAAGCTAAGAGAAAAATAATAGTTTGATCTAGTCTCCATAAGTATATTTGAATAGACTAGTTTTTGTTTCTATGCCCTTTGTAAAATAACTTCTACATGTATGCTTCATGCTTTTAATAGAGCATGCCGAATTCAGCGTTCAACTAATGTTAACAATAACTATATAAATTATATAGTTATATGTATCTAAAAATTTTATTTCAGTCACTTACTTCTGCATCAATGACTCGTATAACCATTCTTTTCATTTAGGAAAATTTCTTCTAATACGTTCCGTTCTATGTTCATAATTTCATAACAGAAAAAAAAATTGATTAATATAAACTGTTTGTTTTAGAAATATAAATGGAAAAAAGAATCAAATGTTGAAAGTAGCACTTTGGCTAATTAAATTTTTTCTATGTATAAAGCGTATAGGTTAAATGTTTCTAAGTGACAGAAAAAGCTGAAAAGTAAATGGCACAAGTTTCGGTCTCGTTATAATAGAAAAGAGAAGAGAATCCACACTATAAACAATATCAACAACCAGAATAGCCAAAAACGAAGGAATGCTTTCTATATGAAATCAATAATGTATTTGACTGCAAGTCGACTGATTGATTAGAGAAATGTCTTTGTACGAATAAATCAAGTTTAACTCCCTGTTTAATAAGAACACCCATCTGTCTTGGTCGGTTATTAATAGGAATACCATGTCAAATAATTATTCGAATCTCAAGAGATAACAATATCGTCTATGAATTCTCATCACGAAATGTTCTATAGTTAGGGAAACACTATGATGAGGAACTACTTATTTATCGACCAGATTTGTTAATATGTATTCTTAATAATGGCAATGCACAGTAGGATATTGTTATTCAAAAAAATTATTTTTTCGAGAAATAAGCATAATGATGATCTACGATCAAAGATTTTTTTTCCTGTGGCGAAATCAATCCTAGCCAATTCAAATATCTGTTTTACGAGACCTTGAAAAAATGTTGATTAGCAATTTTTCTAAGAATCCTTTCCTCATCACGTTTAATTTTAGTTTTCCTTCTCCATTTCTATCAGTGTAATTTGTCTGACAACCATTTCAGAATGAACGATGAATGCCTCATTAAAATAGAAAAGAAAAAATCGATAATTACTTTTAGCACATCGAAAAAAGAATTCTAACTTTTAACAAACCATATTCATTATGATAACGACGAGATTGATTGAATTCTAATACAGTATAAAGTCAACCATGAAGATACTTCGGTGGTACAAAGCAAGATCCAACAACACTTTCTGTATATATATTGATACAAAGAGTATTACTCTAAATATTGACGATAATAGTTTAAAACATACGAGATACATCTTTATAGAAGTAAGATAAAATGCTGCCAAAGTCACTACATTAGAAAGATGATTTGAAGAGTCATCGAACAGTGTAAAATTAGTGTTTTTGTCATAGATTTTCTGTCTATATTTTAAAGCTGCTGTCATCCTGGTTAAAAGTAAGTTCGTTTTTGTCAAAATCATCAATGCTTGAATAAATACAAATGAAAATAGCGCTGAAGGTTGGTATTTCATAATTGGCATGACTCTTTATTCTGTACCTACTTTTTTCAGCAAAATGTTTCATCTTATCTGTCAGAAGTTGTTTGAAAAATCTCTTATTTTTAGATTCAGTACGTACTACTTTTTGTATCTTCGGTTATATACGATCGAGAAATTGATCAAGACGTTTATAGCGTATGAGTCTATTTTAGTATTTTGTTTTCGAACGAGAATATCACGATTCTGAAGTACAGAACAAAAGCTTGATTTTTCAACGAACTTTGGTTCATATATGTAGTATGAGATGATTGTTGTCAATAGTGCATTATGCTTTGAGACAACCAGATTAGCTCTTCAGGAAAAAAAAGAATTTCAAACAAATCCTTGTGATATGTTCTGAATAAGAAAAAATCATGCATACAAAAAAGTAAGAATCACAGATTGTCCCAAGACTTTTCCGCATGAATTCCTTTAATCATCGAGTAGAATATCTACAGTTAGTATTAAAGACTAAGAGTCAGACATAAAAATGATCAACCTCTTTTTACAGGTTACAATTCATGATCTCATATAAATATCTATAAGAATAGGCTGTCTTTCAATTGAGCGAAGGTCTGAAAATAAAAGAATAAGAAGGAATCATGATGAGCATCATCAAAGTCCATTCATCTTTTCGAAACATTGCTCATTGTTCTTTTGTATGTTTGTTCTATGAAAAATTTTCCAGAGAGAGAGAGTCTTCTGACTATTACATGTACGAGATAAAATTATGCTGACTCTATTATACATGATGCATTCAATGCATACTAAATATATTATTTACACATGACTGAAGAGAAGTTCATAAATTTTAAATAAGATTCAAAATGTTTGACTTTGATTTTCACCGGCAGTTTGCTATTTTTTCTTTATTGAAACTGATAGAGAAACAAACTAACGTATAAACAAATGATGCACACGTTTCGTTAATACAGACGGAAGAAAATAAATTTATCATATGGCAGTTTGAAAAAGAAAAAGAAAAAGAAAAACAAACACAAAATTCAATCAAACATAAATGTTCGTTTTTCATCATTTGATTTCCTTATTTGAATATCAATCGAAATATTTTAATGAGAATGCTTCGTTTTTTTAATTATTTTTTTATATTAATCGTAACGTTTTTGATTTAGTAATATTTCGTTTGTGTTCGATACGATTCGATTCGATTTTAATTTTCATGGTATTGTTTTTCAATTTTTGTACATTTTTTTTAATTGTTCTTTAGTTTGACGTGCTAAGTCTCGTCGTATATTAAATGTTTGCATGACATTTTTAGTTAAACTTGTTCGTAAACGAATATTTTCATCTTTAACTTTACGCCAATCTTCTTCAGCTTCTTTGCACAATTCTTCAGCTTCTTTTACAAGTTTTGTTTCACGTGTAAGTTTATCACGTAAAACTTTTATTTCATGTTCATGAGCTATTTGCATACATTCAAGATTAGCTTCAAGTTCATCACGTAATGATACTAGTTGATTATAATTATTAGAATCAGATAGAAAACTGTTATCCGCATATGCAGAATTAAAATTAGTGTTGACAGATAAATATGGCGTTATCTGAGATGATTGATCTGGAGACTGGTTCACTTGATATTCATTTGGATTTGATTGCTCACCTGTTGTCTTCACGTATAAACGACGACCATGACAATGATGAGGTGTACTAGACACTAAAAAACCAGACATTAAACAATGGTAATGTACAACTAAGATCCATCATTCAAAATCAATATTGAAATCGATTTCAGTTTCTATCGATCTTCGGCAACGCTATCAAAATTTTGCTTTGTAAGTTGTTTTCTACAAATACATATTTTTGGAGAAGTTGTCTTTCAGAATTTTAGCTAAATAAGTCACGCAGTCTGACATTCTTCAAAAACTAGATTCGAAAAAAAGAAAGATTTCAACAGATATCGATCCTCTTCTTCATGGAGTGGATTTAAACCGTATGAAATTTTTACGAAAATTCATTTCTCAAAGAAACATTCTTCAAAAAACGATGGTTTATTTTTCGACACTAGTCGAGTCGACTGATGTGTATTCTTGAGGGTGTTGAAAAATTATTTTAGAGGTGAACAGGAAAGAACTATGCAAAGAAGCTAATAGGTCAACGAAAACTGACTACGAGTTAAAGCGTTTACATCACAGTCTGACACTTGATTTGGGTTTATATAATTTTAGTTTCCCGATCTTGATTTTGGTTTCTATGTATCTGGCTGTAAATTTCACAAAATGTGAAATAAAAGAACATACTCGTATAAAATATTAAGTTTCTACAAGAGTATCTGAATTCTGTCTAGGAATTGTAAGGACAACGAACAGTCATTTCATCATGAAACAATCGAATATGGAAGGGGAGATAACTTTCTGTATGAGGGGTAATGGATAACTTGTTACATGTGTAGATTATCGTATGAACATTTCTTTATTTCTATGACTCAAAATGATTGAATGAATATAGATAGATACAGTTGGATATTTATAAAAGTATCGTAAAGAATGAGAGCAATAGTAGAACATCTACGTCTATTTCGATTACAGATCAGAAAGCGAATCGAACCGAGTTTTACTAGTTTGACTCAACTATAATGTTTAAAAAAATCTGTGACTCGGCTTCGGTATCTTATGTTTAGCACCTCTGACTAATTTTCGAACATTCATCCATGAGTAATATATGTTGAAGTTTCGATCATTTAGTTTTTGAAAAGACCGTATCGAATCATTAATCCATTGGAGCATTAACTTATTTCATATCTACTTTTCTCTTAACGATTGATTTTGTCATTGAAATCATATGTTTGTCAGTTTGATGAGCAGCAGATGGTGTAGATAGAAACTGATGATGAAGCTACATTTGATTTAATCGTAATACAATGGGACACTTATGAGTAGTTCTTAAATTAACATAAAGATGAGTTTCAACATACATCAAGCATGATTGAAAGTCAGAAATCACATTGACTCCATCCTTATATCATCTCATGTTTGCGCTAAAAAGTCTATGATCGTTGTCTTCTAGTGTGCAACTGAAATGCATCTGTTTCGATTTG
This sequence comes from Rotaria macrura, assembly GCA_900239685.1. Taxonomy (NCBI): domain Eukaryota; kingdom Metazoa; phylum Rotifera; class Eurotatoria; order Philodinida; family Philodinidae; genus Rotaria; species Rotaria macrura. The sequence goes on from OENT01000164.1 coordinate 60,508, forward strand.
AAATAAATTTATAATTCTTATCATTTAATTTTTTACTATAGAGTAGTTTACTTGAAATCCAAAGTCCAGTATAATGATTAAATTTTTATTCTCAAGGAAGAAATATAAGAGTCAGCTCACGAAATACTAAAATGGCAAGTAAAATCAAATATCTAATAACAATATGCATGTACAATAATCGCGACATATGACTGAAGACGTGAGGATATAGATCAACTAATAAAAGAGAATGATCTAGTATCTCTAATTAGACAAGCATACATCTGTTCTATGCTGTACAAAAGTTAGTGAAAAACATAAATACATGGGAAAATTGTAACGAGTACCGGTGATTGATCGTCCTAAACGCAATCAGTTTTATATGGTTAAAAATAGAAAACAAAATATTTTACGAATATTAAATTAAGCATGCTAAACAGGCAATCAAACATTGTTTGATTATTACACACAATAAAATAATTTACAAAAAAAAGTAATAGTTCAACGAGTATTTTTTCTCATGAGTGTCGGCATTCCCTAGTTGTTTAAAAAGCCAGTTCAACTGCATTTTGATAAAAGTGGTTCGATGTCGCGCTCTGCTACAAGTGTTGCCTATTCTTCTTTCTCAATAGAATTTGTATGAGATCGAAAGAAATCATCAACAATACTAATAATTAGCCTGTGCATACTTTTCCTTGAAAAACCTGATTGAATCCGATAAGATGTATACACAAACTTGAAACTTACATATATTATTGTGACCATCAACGGTTGCATATGTCACAAAAGCAAAACCGCGTGAATTTCCAAATTTATCTCTTTTTAAACTACACTTCGTTATAGGACCAAATGAGGCGCACCATTGCGATAGAGCGTCTTCATCGACTTCGTATGGAATATTTTTGATAAGTACTTGTCGATGACTCTCATCTGTCATCGTCTGTTTTCTTCGTATATCTAAAAGAACAATACGAAACACGTTTCCATATTCATCATGAAATTTTCTATTCATTAATATTGATTTTCAGTATTCTTGTCTGAAAATTATTCGAGGAAAAACCTCATAAAAATCTCACATCTGTTGAACAGAGACAAACAAAAAACTAGCTAATAATAAATTGAATTTAATTGTGTTTGAATGTAGTTGATTCCTGTGGATATTTCGTTGATGCGCTGATTAGACGAGGCGATGAAGATGAAGATAAACAATCAGAATCTAAATTTTTAAATTTTTGTGCATATTCATTTTCAAGTTGAGTTGTTTTTGATTTTTCTTCGTAAAGAATCTGTTCATAGTACGATGTAATCTCAAAATTTTCTAATTCAGCTGCTAAATATTGTTCATTAAGTATTTCATTTTCATGTTTAATTGTTTCATACTCCAGTAATAATCTAGCATATTCTACAAAGAAAACATGAAATAGAATCATTTTTCAATAGAGTTGAATCGTATAAAAGAACTATAACTTGTATAAAACGTTTGCACATTGATCTCTTGCAAAGCGATCTGTAAGACCAGATACGATTTTAGGAAGTTATCAGCAACAATTATTCTAGTAAAAATGCTAAGATTTAGTTTCATCACTGAGATTAACTGGAATTCGTTTCACATTTCAAAACTTGTTCAAACTTAATTCGTATCAAATGATAATAATGTGAGCATGATGAGAAATTGATGCGTCTATGATAGAAACTGTCTGACATTCTGTTATTGAAAACTATTATTTTAATTTTTTTTTTCGTATCAAAATTATTCCTTTAAGTGATCTCTAGAAAGACATAATAAAATTGAGCAATATCATGTAGGATAGAATCTTGTATTGAAACACATCTATCAATTGATAACTATTGGAATTTATTTTATGAAACGACTTAGTTGTAAATCGTGAATCCACCCAAAACTTGATTGAAATAATTTAATTTTTCTTTTCTATAACGAACGCAATTTATACTGGTCAAAGCGATATGAGTATATCATGCAATATGAGAGGATGTAACTGGGAAAAAGTGTATGTCTCGTGATAGAATTGTTAATTCTACCATAAGTAGTTCTCTAATACTCTAGATGTAATTGAAATTGAATCATTATATTATTATACGAGATAAGTCTGTTTTTTTTTCTGAATTTTGTTTTTCATTCGGCAACTGGTGCATATCACATATTCCTCACATGCCACAAATTCATTGATTATAGAAATCTAATCGATAAGTAACTGTGACTCGTTATTCGTATTTACATGAATATTACTCCTTCTTATGATCATTAGAAATGAAAGAAGAAATGATCTATAGTATCTAATCAACAACAAATGTTAGAACGATTTTACCTTGTTCTAAATCTTGTTGTAAATGATTGGTTTGACTAGTTTTTTCATCAATTTGTTTCATTTGTTCGGAACATTGTTCTTCTAGTTCTTGTCGTTTAATAGCGAAATCTTCGTTCATCTTTTTCAAAACATTCTGAAGACGATATACTTCATTTTCAAGATCGATTTCACTTATATTATCTTTGGGATTAGAATCATTTTTATTGAAAACGTTACTTCGAGATTTAATGAAATCATAATCATCATCATCATCAATGGCATCTTTTATCATCGTAGATGATTTTTGTTTGTTGACTGCATATTTTTTATTCATTATTTTAATATTCGATGGTAAGAATTTCATAACATTAAGTTGACGTTCATTATAATAATGTGGTTTATCAAGAATAATTCTATCGACGTGATCTAGAAAAATGACATGACAAAAATTTTCATTTTGTTCGATTTTTCTTTACCTTTATCTGAAAATTCAACAAGAATGTAAGTAAAATTTTCTTCATAAACATATTTACAAGCATACACGGTTCCGTATGAAGAAAAATAATTACGAAGTTTTTCTAAGAATTCTTTATCATCAGTATTTTGATTGTCAAAATCAACTGCAATCATAAGATCCCGTGAAGTTTCAAAACGTTCACGTGGATGTTCATCGTCAACAGGTAAAGCACGTTTAACATATCTAAAGAAATTAGTAGAGAGTATTAGGTTTATCAATATTTATACATGATATTGAAGTAATTCTTTTACAAACGTCGACCATCGAGATAATGTGGCCTAGATTTCATACATTCGTCAACCATTGTTGCATCTTTATATGTTACAAAAACATAACCACCAGTTGGTGATGTAAAATTATATTGTATTATCGTGCCGAATTGTTCAAAATATTTTCTATGAAGAATTATCATGCAATATCAATATTTTTTACACAAATTTCTTACAATAAACTACTAGGTTCTGTATGATTACTGGAATTACCAACGCAAATTTCTGTATATTTGGGACTATACCGATTACGGATAGATGATATTGATGACATTTTTTTATTGACAGGATTTTCTAAAGTTTGAATAAGAAAGCAGTACCGTAAATGATGTTTCTTTTTGCAACTATTTTAGTTACATTTTTTTTCTCATGACAGAAAAGGAAAAAAACCCAATGCCTACAAATAGTCAAGAATGGTCATATAGATCGACAAATCGTACATAAGGAGGGGCAGCACATGTAAATATAGAATAGTTCGTTCAAAAAGAATAGAATATTAAAGAAACCATCAAATTCTTAATTTTTTCCTTTTTTTCCTTCTTTAGTTGCTGTTCTGCAATGCTCATACAAAAACTTAAAATCAGTGCGCAAATAAACTAACCAAAGTGAAAACATTGTTGAATACCTGCCAAATGTTACGTTTCGTTTCGTTTTTCGAGTTGAACTATATGTAATTTTGCCCATTGCAAGTACATAGTTTTTACTGACTGTAAACTCCACAATTGACATGATAAATTCGGAATCTATTCTAAAAGATCTTACAACAAAGTAGATCTTGTCAGCACAGATATTTTCTTGAACTATCATTCGCATTATGACATGCAGAATATAAGATGAAAACTTTTCTATTTGTCTTAATAAGAAAACAGGATGAATGTTGGCAAATTTAAAAAAATATTCGTGTACAGTAATAAAAAAAACGTGTGACTTCTAAAGAACTAAGTAGATGTCCGAATACTATGGAAAGAAAGTGTACATCTACGACTAGAAAATGAATGACTCACTGTTTCATATGATAGAAATTATTCACATATTGAATGATGCATCATTATCAATTCTTCTGCGTATGTCACGATGACATACGTATTGAAAAATATAAAAATCTTTAACGAATAAAAACTGTCAAAAAAATATAAGATGATGTATGAACGAAGAAATGACTCTTAACTCACAAAAGTTTATTGATCTGTACTCAACCTGTTATACCTTTGTAAGTCTGAATGAAAAAATAGTAGAACACTTCATTGGTTAGCTTTATTTGACTCAAATTTGATGGAAATCCACTTCAATTCTGAACAGGCATATGTATGCTTATCTACCTTCGATAGTATTCAAGTTTATCATTCATGATGGACTTTCTCAATATTTTTTCTCTAGATATTAAACATTGAAAATATTTGCGGTCACATTTTTTGATGACCCATCTCAAGAAAACGGTAATGCATAACTTCGAATATCATTTCAGCGAATAAGATCTCTTTACATTAATAAAAGTGAATAAATTTAATGCTATCACGTCATATTATGAAACTTAGTGAAATACTTTCTATCGAATTATCAATATGCAGCATTCAATGTGTTCTTGTCTTAATTTATGAGTTGAAACTTTTGTTATATGTACACTAAAAGTTTGAAGTCGTTGTGATCTATGAATAATATCTCAAGCAACTTTTGGATTTGAGTTCTCATTTCTAAACACATAACATTTGAAAGAAGAATTTATCAAAATGAAACTGATCTCGTCTCATTATGTAAAAGTTTAATTGAATTTCTTTGTGAAAACTACTGCAATTTAATAATATAATAGACAATAATTCAATGAGTAAAACTATGCATGTTATATTGGATGATAAAATCGAAGATGAATCAGAATTATTCATCCACTGTCTGATTCACTACATATTTTTCTGTCATTATTGTTTTCTATGACTTCGATAGAAATGTTTTACCCTGTTGTTCGTATCCTAGATGTCCATGGTGGCGCTGCCATTGCCTCGACCGCTGCCGCCACGGCGGCAGCAGTACCTTTTTCAAAATCTCATCGCGGTAACGGGTCGGGAGCGGCAGATTTTCACCCGCGATGGACATCTATGGTTCGTATACTGCCACGATCAATAATGAATGCACTATTGAGCTATTAACGCAATAACTTCAGATTAATTATTTACACTTATTGGACAGTACGATCAATCTGTACACATAAATCTCTATGATATGATCATGAACCAAGGGGGAAACAACTGACTTCATGACTTTAATGATCTAAATGATCTAAATGATCTTGATGACTTTGAAGTCAAAAAAGTCATCAAAGTCAGTTATTTCCCCCTTGTCATGAACCCTTGACTTTCATCAACTTCGCCTTCGATTATGAACAAACACAATAATAATGTAGGAGACCATGACTGAATGAACGAATTCACTATGTAAAAACATACACGAAAAAATATTGATTATGAAGTAGAAGTCATCGTTTGGAAATATTATCGATCAGTTTATCTCTAAAAATGTAGTTCTGTCTATTTTCATATTAAGTAGAAAGAATCAATAACTTCTTTTCATTGTCTTTCATTCTGATATCTAGAATCTTAACTCTAGGGTAAAGCGTAAAAACTAGACTGTGATCGAAAATTAAGTTGTATCCCATCCAGATGAAAAAAAATGAAACTAGTTAATCAATCCTTTTGTCAACAAAAAAAGTAAGTATCATCGTTTGATTCTCGGAAATGCAAATCTGATAAATCATTTTCTGAATCTGAATCACATAAAACATATGTGTTACCAAGAACTTAATAACACATACAGTCATTAAAAAAATTGACAAGAGAACCAGAAAAGTAAAGTAGATGTAAATATTGATTTGAAACAAAACAGTAACTGTTGATTGCTTTTCATAGATGGCATTTCTGTAAATGACTATGCATTCAAATGATCTGTTTCACACGAACAATACTATCATTTTTGGGTGATGTTTGTTAGTCGATTAAAAGTTAAATCCATCGATTTTTCGTTGTTGTTGTTTGATGATATTTCAAATATAAGTGTAGTCATGCTCGCTTCAGTATTTTTTGTTTACGGTAGAATAAAACTATCGTCTTGTGATTCAAACATAGGATTCGTATGTTGCGAATTATTTCGTTCTACGCTTAGTTACATACATGTCAGTGGCGGATTCAGGATTTTTGAGATGGAGTGGCGCTTTTAAAATTTTCTCATTCAAGATAATATAATTTTTCTGAAGTACTTTTTAAAAAGTGTGTTTCATTTTTCGCAATTCTCTATTTCGTTTATATTTAGTAAATATATAAATTCAGGAAAAGAAAACAAGTGCTTTTGAGAAAAACTTTAGAAGTAAGTTCTAAAACACCAACCGACAATTGGACTTTGCAAATTCACCAATCTCTGCATTAGCATTTACATCTAGATATCAATAAATATACATCACAATGTGTGGGTGTCAGAGTCATGGTACATTCAAATAAGCAGACTAACTTTCACCTCACATCGACACCCACAAAATTCTATTGATGTTGATGATGCTGTTATGACTTGAATCTCTTCCAATGATGAATGTAAAGTCGACTGAGGTCCCAGTGAAAAATTGTCATAAAATAAAGCAGTATAGAGTATGTTACAAAAGAAAGTTGGCTATTTTAAAGAAAAAAACCGTTCTAGACAAACTGGAACGATTTCCAAAATGGAACAGTCTAGAACTCATTCCTCGTTTATTCGAACGCATTTTTCGATTAAAAAATGGAAACTCATTTTTAGGGAACGCATTCTCGATCATTACCATCTAGCTTCACATTCCGTACAAGAATCCCCGAAGAGAAGTTAGTACAATATATGTCCAGAGGTCTCTTCCAATAAAAATCGGCGAGCTCTATCAAACGGTGTGCTCCGATTTTTCGCAGCTTAAACTAATGATCAAAATACTTTTTTTTAAATCAAGAATGCCAGTGGCTGAGGATAACTCATCGAAGATTTCGTCATTTTTGTCGTCACTTTCAATATGTCATGCTTCAGAGCAGTCAATTTTAAATCAAACTTATCGTTTCCATTATAAAAAAAAGAAAAGAGCGCGATCTCATTTTGACCAAATCTGATTCAAACCGTTGCTAAAAAGAACGAAAATAAACCAATTCTAATAGTTTTTGTACCGGACCTGAACGCTTTCTGTTCAGTCGAAAAATGGTTTTCGAATCGAAAAGAAAGCATTCTATAATAACATGGAACGAGAAAGCATGCCTTCCATCAAAAATAGAACAATTCTTTTCCATTTGGAAACGCTTTCGCTATACTGTAGAACGCGTTTTTTAAGGAAAACATATCTTTTCATGAGCGCGTTTTCTGCTATTTTTTACATGAACCTTTTTCACTGGAGTGACAGCAAGAGCTGAATATCACGTGGAATTACTGATTGTGATGTATTTTCATTTTCATCTTGTTGCTGATTGTTACCATTTAAGGCACGTGTTTTGTTTTGAAAAATCAATAACGGGAGGATACATTTCAATCCAAAAAATGGTATTTATTTGTTTCTTTAAAATAGGCATTCCTCAATAATTGCATGTTATCACTACATGCTTTATACATTTTAGTCAACACATATTGAAAAAAGTCAAATATTTCTCAGAAAATCTTCAATACCTCTGTCCACACAATCAACTTGTTCTTTTAAATTGAGGTTTTCTCTGGGTTTTTATGGGCATTATAAGCTTTTGTTGGTAAAAATTTAATATTCAAGTGTACTTGAATATACTGCCGACGGTTGGTAGTTATGATTAATCTGGTTATTGTACTTCTCGCTTTTAGTCACATGATCCTAGAGCTTCTTTATTATATATTTCAAATCGCATTTTAATAGTCAAAGCTGACATCCTTTGGTTAAATAGTATTTTGTAATATTTATTAAATCTTGCGTTTCATCATAGAAACATTTCAAAAATTTTCGCCGGAACTTCTATTCTCAGAGGGGTGGCGATAGCCGGGTAGCCTAACTGGTGGATCCGCCACTGATACATGTCTCTCATCGATTTTGTTTGTTGAAATTGATTTTCTTAGTTTTAGATAATGCAGACAAAGATGATTCACTTTCCTTCCAAAGTTAATAACATCAATTAAAGCAGGAATCAAATTCAACACTTTTATTAACAATCAGTGAATAAGAACTGTAATCCGTCCAACCTGTTTAGTCGATTTCTTATTTTCGAGTTGACTAATATTGTGCTAAATTTCCACATCGGAAAATATTTTTCATTTTTCTTACCAATTTAACCATATAAAAAAATTCAAGATGATTACATTCTATGAAATTTGAACTAGTAAAAAAATGAAATCAACTTCTGAAACTGAAGCATTGCCCAAATTTGTATAAAAAATAATTATGAACTTTATTCAACTATGATTATCTTGCATGTATTTTCATGGTGAAATAATGGTTTACTGTTATCTTATGTAAATAAATACGTAACTTTCTATATATATATATATATATATATACAAGCAAAAACAGAGCGGACATGATTTAATGTTTATAAAGGCTGGCGATATCATCGCGTTGTGCTTGCTTGAGAAGATCAATTTTTTGAAGAATGAAACTGGATTGATTTTCATACATTATTCGAAAATCCGCTTTTAGTTTCGCCATTGCTTGTACAAGACGTTGTTCAACGATTTGTGAATTCTCATTTTGATTTTGAATCAATTGTTCATTGAGCTTTTGAATTTGAATATCACGTTCTGATAATACTTTTTTTAAATCACTATTTTCTGTAACAGCTTCTTCCACTAATTTGATGATTTCTTCGGGTACATGTTCTAAAAAAGATTACAAACATATAGAATGTTTTACAACGTCTGTCGAAAAACACAACAACAAAATATTAATGTGTCTTATATAATGTAAATGATCAGATACATTTTTCAATGACATATCAGCACTTTGTCTACTATCAGATGAACTGTTTCATTGGTAAACATAAGAAATACAATTCCTGTCGTTGATGAATTTATTGGAATGATAACTTGTTATAAAGAAAACAACACATCTAGCGAGGATTACAGTCGAATTGAATTAAAATCTTCTTGTTCTGAACTTGACAATATCAATAAGTATTAAAGAACACACTTCAAAGACTTCATGCCGACTGCTCTTAATAAAAGATATCTTGTGCGTACATTAGTTCGCTGTTACTTATAGAATCGGCGAGAACATAGCAACAATTCAAGCATTCAATGAAACTCAATTTTGACAAGTAAATTTTGTTTGTTCTTTTCTAACTTACGTGTTGTTGTTGTTGTTGTTGTTGTTGTTGTCGAAGATGGTAGTGGTTGCGATGGCGATGGAGCTGGTGCTGACGGTGGTATTTCTTTTAGTTTATCTTCTAAACTTTGATTATCAGCTTTAAGCTGTTTGATTTCATTATCAAGTTTAGTTTTTTCGTTGGTTAACAGTCGAGCAATTTTTTCAAGTTCTTCAATACGTTGTTTCTTTTCATTATGTAATTCTTTGAATTGCTTGAATTCTTCTACACAACAATTATATTTGGTAAGTAAAACCTGCAATAAAATTTCCATAATTAACATCAAAATAGTGTTCTACTTATTCGTAACTATATTTTTTTGTTCTAAATCAACTTGTTTTTGTGTACTACGTTCAATTTGTTCGGTAAGTGCACGATTTATTTCTTGAAATTGTTCAATACGACGTTTTTCAATTTGAAGTTGAATGTCATATTCATTCTTTAGTCTCTCTATATCTAATTGATGTTGTTGTTCAAGCTCCTTTTCATGCAGTTTAAGAGCATCAGCAAAACGTAAAAGTTCTTCTAACGATTTATTAAATCCATCCATTGATGTTGCAGAAGTCAACGAGTCCATATATCAATCTAGAAAATATATTATAGGAATTTTGAAAAATGGCGATTTCGGAGATCTGGATATTCCTCCGATGAGTCGATAAAAGATCAAAGATCTTGAAAGAAAAATGTCAATACTTCATCGGTTTTAGTATTACTGAGTTATTCGAAACTACGATCGTGTTCTCCTATTGACTAGTGTTAGATTCAATCGTTTCAATCGATAGTATGAGAATGTAGTGGATAGAAATCGTTCTGTTTCGATCAATTCACAGTTGACATCTCAAACTTTTTCATTGCCATGGATATTAGGATTTTTCAGATATTCTATATTTCAACTAAGTAGTTCACAATTAACAATGAAGAAGTGAAGATGATGATGCTTCTCTGTATAGAGATGAATGATTTCATTTACACTTAGTATTGTGACTTTTGGCAATTTTTTCGGAAGGATACAAAAGTTCATAGAATGAATTTTAAATTTTTTGTAAATATCTCATAACTCTTGTATAAAGAAAAAGATTAATGACATCGTCTTTATAACAATCGAACAGGGTGCAAGTATAAGAGAGCATCATAGTTATTTTTATAACTCTTGAAATCTACTCGTTTATTGGATTATAACAATAATAAAAATTCAACAACGATATTGAAAGTTAGAATCCAACATTAATCACATTCGTATAATTCTGACTGAGGATTCAATTAAAATTTCAATCGAAAATGAAAACAAATTCTCGAATGTGCTGAATAGTAGAGAAGTCAAGTCCATTTTTTTTTGGGAACGTAAGAATCCAATACAATGTCTACAATTTAGGGATCATAATTAAGTGTTTACTAACACTCATGATTAAATTCTGCAGTTTTCATATGTAGTTGTGTTCTTCGATGAAATTCTCAAGGTGTTTATCGTTACATTTTTTTATAGCTGATACACTCCATTCAAATGTTGATTGCCTTTGAATTCACAGAATCTCAAACGTTACACATCGACTGTGTGTGCAGGAGATAAAATATTCATATTTTACACTCCAAAAATTAACAGAATTGTTAGTAGGAAAGAAGTTCCAAGAATTTCTATTGAAAACCTTCTAAGATAGTATATGATTATATTCATAAGCTTATTAATTGAGTTGAAAAATGGGTTCTGATCTCATCCAAAAGACACCGTCTTATATTTTAAGACATTAACTAGTACACAGGCATACGATTACATTATCCACTAATTCATAAATCATAATTAATAGACTGAACTTTTTCAAACTTTGATCTCAGTACGATGAGCTCGTTTAAACATGTAAGATACTGCGTATATGAAAATGATCATTCGACATTGGCACAATTTCCTTACTAGTGAAACTCAAGTACGTGCACTCCAGTCGAATCTTGTTTCACTACAAGAGCTCGCCTATTAATGATAATATCTGATTATTCTCTAACTCAAAGTCAACGAGCAGATGTAAAAACACACTCACACTATAAAAATAAAATAATTTTCAATTATGACTATCAAATACACACATGTCATTCTATTAGCCATTTTTATATGTATCTTTTATTTTCTGACTCGAAAGTTTGTTTTTTTTCCATCATCTCGTGCATGTATAACCGGTGTGTAACATTCGTAGACACGATCCTGTAAGCTCCTGCAGCAAAAGGCTACTGTCGATTGGTACATTTCTAATGAAATTATTCTAACATAGTCACGAAGTACATCTTATACTCGGAATCGTATCGCATAATCTCTGAGAGTTTCTCTAATTAATTCATTTACTTGTTTTTTTATTTACACTTTGCTAACATTCATGATGAAATTGTTAAAGCAATTAACACTATGATCCGTTTTATCAGCTAAAACATCGATCATATCTAAAATCTGAAAATTAATGTAATCAATAATTTTAGTTCAATTCATCGTTTTGCTTAACGTAGAATTCAAAGATACTGATTTACAGATACATACATATGTGTATGTATATATTTTTTTTAATCCTTTATTTATTAGGAGATTTTTTCTCAGACGAAAAAAATAATAAAAACTTTTGGATGATAACAATATTTGTTTAATATCTACAAATGCATATAATTCAATACAATATACAAGAATTTTTCTTTTCTTCTGATTCGTTTTTGAACAATACAAAAAAGTATAATAAGCGTTTTTAAACATTATGGTTGACATACACATTCATACATATATATATACATATACATATACATACATATTAGTCTATCTGATAAAGCAATTCATAGCCTTTAATCGGTTGTACTTCATATAATACAAGTGAATCAAGAAAAAACTCTGGAATAACATAAAAAATTTGATTTGTTAAACCATTATATTTGTTAACAACCATTTTATCATCATCATCACAAAGTACAATAATTGTTGTATTTATATCTAATTGTTGCCGATTATGTTCTTGTATTAGTATAGCACCAGATAGTTCCACCAGTTTTTCAAGTTCTTGTCGTGTGAACATACCTTGTTGGCAACCAATCGAACATTCAACAGCGATGGCATATGAATATGATTTAAATATTGGCTCATGAAGTAAACGGGAACGATTCATAGCATTATGTTGTGATGATAATGATGCATCACCAAGAATTTCATATGCGTCTTCATTTAGAAGACATTGTTTATTGAGACACTCTTCAATCCATTGATAGGCAATTACATATTGATGATAAGCAACAGCAAAGAAAACTTTTTTCGTTAAACAACATACACGTTGTTCAACTTCGCTTGCTATTAAATGTGTTGTCGTTTCATCGACTTGATTTGAAAAACGAGCAGAAAAACGGCTACAAAACAATTCCACTTGAGACTTAAACAAAAAACATTGAAATCTCGAAATCGTAGCTTTGCAAAAACAAAGAATCATACAGTTTGTTGACGAGTCAGTGATGAACAAACAAGAACTAATGTACGAGACGATTTATGACTTTTTGATTGACTGACATTGGATGTCTAAATGGATAGAAGGAGAAAAGAACACAGTTTGTACGAATTAGATGTCTTCTAAATTTTACCGATGATTTTCCCTCAACGATTTCTTCATCTGACAAATCTGCATCAGAAATCGGACAATCAATATCGGAGACCTAAAAAATGATGGCATCTCTAATGTTAAAATGTAAGCTAGCCGTTTCATAATATCAAATATTGTATAGATATTAGTGAAGTGAGAAAAATATATTGGTGTTTCCTAAGAACTTTTGATGTTTACGAGAAATTTCGAATCGATTTAACTATGAATAAACTATAGATTGATAAGTTCTTGTCTAATCTTAATAGAATAAAGAATAGATCACAATCGAAATATAACTAATCATTTGGATTCATGAAGCTCTTCAAGCATCTTATGGATTTTGAAAGGCTCTCAGGCAATTCATTTTTGGTAAGCGCACTATTTTCAAATATTGAGAGACTTCTACACATGCCTATTGCAGCTGTTTAATCATTGAATCTACTAATTGACGATAATAATAATAAAAATTATACATACGGTGAACATAGTATTTACTTTTTTTTCGAGCATAATGAAATGATCAAGTAACAGCTAGATAAAAGTCCGAGTGACCAATGAAATCATCTAATAAATGCATTCTATTCAAGTGACCATTCGATTAATATTAGATGTACTTCCTGTAGAGTGTGAACGTAAACGTTTTCTCAGAATCGAATAGGACAGTAGAGTATAAGAGAGATATCATAGATGCTTGCTATTGGACAGATATGTAGAGTGCGCTAGTAAACATGTACACGAAAATGACTTGAATTAGATACTTCTTTTGAAAGCACTACGTAAGGATTCGATGGAATCTACTTCGAACTAAAGTTTCAAAGATGAATTGACACAGGAAGATTTCATAAAAATAGAATCAATATGATGATCATTTGTTGTACGTAGGATATTCTGAATAAAACAACGGTACAACGAGCTTTTCTTAACAAGTTGTGAATATCACTAGAGAGTACATTTTCATAGTGAATACTATGATTGATTTTTTGATTCTTGAAAATTAGTTCGATTTTTATGGACACATTGAACGAAATGTCATCATCGAATTTTACCTACTCTAAACTTTATGATGGTTAAAATAGCATTCTTATAAAGAACAGCATATCGTGTATAATCTTCTGAAACACGAAAACTAACATGTTTTTCTTCTCATAAGCATTCCGCTGCTAGTCGATTCGTGAAATTTGTATAACGAGTTTTCTTATATTTAGAAATTCGTTCACTATGCAAAGTACTTTTTTGAGTGAAATTGAAATACTTTAAACATTTCGAAAAAACACTCATAAGTCTTACATTTTAGACGATTATTCTAATTCACACCATAGAATAATGAGACAGTACTATTTTTGTTCCTCTAATGAATTATCTTAAAATTTAAATAATCAATATTCATATCTCTTCGGTTTAAGACCCGTGCGAGATATGAGTATCATAAATGTATTGAATAATGTGCTTGATTTCGTTTACCTTAATTGAATTGTTAAGTGAATCTAAACGAAAAAAAGAGCATTAATGAAGAAAAAATACAATTCGAAAAAGTTCTTCTTACTCTTCGACTTAATACGTTTCGGTCTAGTGGATATGGATGTTCTTTTGATTGGACTAGATTTTTTCCCTTTTGTTAGTTTAATTTTTTCTGGCTTGTCATCGGATTTAAATCTTTTATTTTTAATTTTAGCTTTGTCCTCTTGTTGTTCACGGTAATGTATGAGACAAACACCTTGAGATTTTTGATCACGTTTCAAACATTTGTCTATTTGACACAATTGTTGCCAGCGGGCACCGTCCCACATAACACGTTTACCGCCAGCTGTCGATCGTACGTAACCTTTTGCATAATTACCTGGTGATGACATATCTACAAAAAGAAAACGTAAGTAATTATGAATTAGTTTAATTGATGCTAGACTTCTGTTTTCACAAGAACGACATCAAACTCTAAGAGAGTTATATCGAAGGGCATGAACACGTAGTATGAAATGCCCTGGATACGAATCATGAAAGAACCAATACATTGTACGAAGACTTGCCATGTTCTTTCTTCCGCTGCTACAAAAAAAAACTAATGTTAAGAAGAAATTGTAGCTCATTATTTCGATTTTTTAGTATTATATATTTTATTATTCTCACTGTTGGGTTAACACTTAGAACATCTGCGCATTATTTCGATCTTTAATATATCGACAGCGGATTATTTTTCATTATTGAATAGGTTTCGTTTTTAGAATTTCGCTGAATTCTAATATTATACATGAATATTGTTGAAAGAAAACGAAAAGTCTACTCGATTATTTCATATATATATATATATATATATATATATATATATATATATATGTATCATATTTTTATATTAGTCTTAACTTAATTTCTCTGGTACGCATTCTATGTGGCAATGGTCATCAAAGTCTCATTGGTATGATCTCTACAGTTCTAATATTATAATTAGATCATCATTTGAATGAAGATCAATATTATTTGACGTTACATGCATAAATTTATTCATTTCATTGATTCTTAATTGAGTTCGATGAAAACTTACACATATATTCTCGAAAAATTTCTAGGTTTATAGCTCATGAAAAGTACATGAAACAACTGAAGAAGTCACTCAAAGGAAAATAAATAATTCATGAGTAGTCTAAAAACAATTCGATTAAAATGATAATTAAGTTACAGTAAAAAAATGAAAACAAATAATTCACATGTCTCTAGTGGAATAGGCGTAATCTGATGATAGACATCTCGATTATTTGAAAAAATACTTCTTCTCTTTTTCTTTTACTGTTCGTGAAATCTATCGTTTGAATAGTTGAACTGATTGGATTTTTCACATCATCAGTACTTATGTTTTTATCACACATCATTAGACAATCGCTGACTTAATTTGTATAAACATATGGTGTCTTCTGGTATGCTTTTAATTTTGGTATATTATCATTCGAGAAAATGGGTATTTTTCTACGACGCATGATTCAGTCTGTCTTCGTATCTGGATACGAGACAGAATACATGTGAACATGATATGTACGTTTGTAAGTTAATCATTCATGTTAAGATGAAATCTAATACAATGTATCAAAACGTGTCAATGAATAAATACAAAAACGATTAAAAAAACATAACTCTTATTGAGGATATTCTTACGCTTGATTGAAAAATAAACTATAACTTAATGAACTATATATTGATTCCACACATATATTAACGTACAGCAATGAGAATAAATATATTGCTGGATAAACTCAAAATATGCTCCTATGAAATTCGTATATCATAAAAATTGATTATAAACACTCGTGATTAGATAGACAGCATCAAGACAAAGGAAATGATCAATGACAGAGATCTTATGATAATTGATTTCTGCAACGATGATTTTGTTACATTATAATTCTCTAGTGCTAGACAAATGATAGATTATGAGAGGCACATAGTCTGAATTTCTATAAAAATGTTTGAAAACTATCTGATATCATACAATAATGCTGCAACGTTCATTCTCACAAAATAAAAGAAAGTGTTTCTTTGATATGCTTCGGCTCATGTGACTTCAGTACCATACTATTTAATTTATTTCAAAACCCTAGCGAGGAACTGCAATGTATATATATATACCAACCAGAAGTTATTTGTGTACACACTTATATTATATATTAATATTTGAAGGTGCTACCTGCACACTTAAAAAAAAACCTCACTAATTAAAGTAAAACAGAGTGAATCCCTTCAATACTTCTTCTACTACAGTACGAGAACAATGATTGGAAACCTGTCGTTCCTTGCATAGTTTGGCCAAGACATGACAAGATAATGCGCATTCATCGAATTCTACTTCGATGAAAGTCTTAAGTTTTCTTAATTAAAATAATGTGTTCTCATCATAATTCTTATCACTTTATACCTTACAAACTATCCTTTCACATAAAGTACATGTATATAGAGACTATGTTAAATATAGACATACATAATTCTCCAAAATGATAAAACAATGGAAGACGGCAAGATATGAAATGAAAAGATAGAAAAGATTTTTCTTCTAATTGTTTATCTAGAAAAGAATGCATCTTAAAATGGCTGTATAATTTTTCTCGCAAATGTTTTAATCATCGAGCTTAAAATCACCACTTTCTAAGCGTCGATATTCATACGATCAAGAAAAAAGAAAAATCAATTAAATATCTATCATACGAAAACTTTTTTTCAGATAGTTGTACAACTGCATCATATAGAGAAATTTTTATTGAAAATAAATCAGAATCATCGATTGAATAACGAAATTTGAATTGTTTCGAAAATTGTTGCTTGAAATCTGAATATTTCCATTATCTTCTATGTATTTGTGCATGATAATTGTATGATTTACTATTGATTTCAACACTGAACATTTGAATTGAAGAATGTTTTTATCTCGATAATTGTTGATGATAGCGATAACGAGAGTACCGGAGATTTCGTTGTTTTCTTTTCTTTTTTAGATACCATTGTGTAATACTTAATATCAGATGACTAGAAGAAGAAAACAATGATTTAAGTGCTCATTACAAAAAAAAATGAGTTACAATGCTGAAGCAAACTAAATAATGTCCGGCTGAAATAAAACGCTTTTCTACTAAAATTATTGTGTGAATTTTCTATGTCGCATGTTCTCTATATTAAACGAAAATTTGTGGTGCGTACGGAAACTTAAAATCTCGAATAAGCTCTTAATAAGATATTTGAACGATAAAGATGTCCTTGTAACTTACGAATAAAGCAATATTATTCTTCATTTGAACTCAATCACTATATCACACGAGAACAATGATAAAATGTATATAAAGAAAACAAGTTATTTATAGTTGAGCACGAGTTGTTGATTGAACAATTTAATTCTTTAGATGTGATCTTATCATTTATTGTGATTGCCGATGATTGGAATTTTTAATTAAGATAAAGCATCACACTTTAAAGTATCATACATAGAGTCGAACATATTTGTGAAACCATATTGCGAAGTATAGATCGATATGTTTTAACAGACTTTTATCGTTTCCGGTTCGTTCAAAAATAGCTAATCCAAGACGAGAGTCGTAGTTTATCGTAGAGAAGAAAATTTTCAACAAGGCTAGTTCCAGTATAGCCAATGGTTGTTTTTCTTCCATTCATTTTCCCGATAATCATGTAGCCAAGGCAAGTAGACTGTAATTTCAGAATTTTGTCAACGTATTAAATAAAACTAAATCATCGGATTTTTAGATAATCATAATTACGTTTTCTGTGAACAAGCAAAGTGCTCCAATATATTACTTGAATAAATATTCGCTCACTATATAAACATTTGATTGACGATTAGCGCCAATTGGTGTTCGACGAGCTAATGATGGCAGTGGTGTATGAGCATGATAACGTGGAGAAATCGATGTGGAATTGCCGTTCATCGAATGAGTTTGCATTAAAAAAAATAGAAATAAAGTTCAATGATCACAATTTCATTGATGTAGGATAATCATGTCTTGCACTAGAAAAATAAATGAATTTAATGAGAAAAAAATTTTCTTTTTGCTCATTATCAATATTTATTTTCTAAAATATAACTCCTATATAATTACTAAGAATTTTGCATCTCATGTTTATTGTACTATTTTTTGAACTGCAAGTTATTTTCTCTTTGTGAAATAGCCAGTGACAACCGTGGATCACTGAAAAAAAGTCAGAAAAAAAAAATCAATAAATTTTCAAAAACTATAGTTGCATCTCCTTTCTCGTAAATATGCGTACCAAAAACATGTAATTGATGGCGGACGGAGCATTTTTTAAAGAATGTACGAATGATTCCAGAGTGAAACAATGGTCTTTGTCTGATATTGAATATCGCGGGTATAAAATGAAGAAATAATCCAATTAAATACAAGACTCTTTTTCGAATTAAATAATCCGCATCGAATATGTTTGTTTCATTGTGATTTAGTGTTTTTAAATTCTAAATGAAATAGATGTCATTAGGTATCCCATGCATTGTAGAGGTAGTGTCAAGCAACGTTATGGATATAGATTTGTTGAATCAAATAGGATCTTATTATTAAAAAAAATATCGGAATGTCTCAATCCATTGATTTTCGTATAAATGATTTTGTCACCGAATATCTTGACTATAAAGGTTTTAATGACACAGTGGGAATATTTTTAAAAGAACGAAAAACTCGTCATGAACCCATACAACAAATTACAAATGGTAATAATCAATTACAAGATAATGATCAAGAAAAATGTCAAATTATCAAAGTATGTTCAGAACTCAATGTATATATAGATGAAAAGTCAAGAATGAAATTTTTTTTTCGTGTAGGATGAAATGTTGAGTTACTTCGATGGTGGAAATCGTCAAGATTTTTTTCGTCTATGGCTACAACATATACCATCGAATATAATCGATAGTGATCCATCATTAAAATCGCTTGAATTTTTACTTTATGCTCACTTTGCAATTTATCATTTACGTCCAAATAATCGAAATAAAGTATAATACTATTGTTCTGTTATGGTTAATCTTTCGATGAAGTTTTTCCAGCGATATTTTATAGAAGAAGAGAAAATAAATACTTGTATGAGAACCGGTGATCCTTTCATTTTATGTCTTACATAATCAAAGCACATCTCAGGATGAGGAAACAAAAGGAATATATTAAATAAAAAAATGATGTCGTCTACCCGATTTTATTTATATGCCTATTAGTCTAGATATATATATATACATCGATGTAGGATCTATTTATTTCTTTTTTTTTTTATTACAGACTTTTCATGTTGTTGTTTCTTTTATAATCAAGTCACAAATACTTATTTAGGATGAACAAGCGGCTAAAGAAAATATGCAAGAATTCAAAACATATATGGAATCTATAAAAGGGCAAGCCATATCACAGACAAGTGACATATTACCTCTATTTGCATTACCATTTGTTACAGCCCCAGATAAGCATGCAACTTTTCAAGAATTATTTTCAGTTTGTCTTTTAATTCACTTTTTACTTTATTTTTATTATTCTTCTTATTGCATAGAATGAATGGCCAGTACAATTACGCAAAAAAGTTTCGAATTTTTTCGATTGGATTTTTTCTAATCGACCGTTACCACGTCTTGTTGAATTATTACAAAATGGTGAACGTGCATCACATATATTAACACAAATAAATAATGAAAACGAAGAACTAAAACATCGCAATAGAGAAACAAATAAGCAAATAAAAACTTTAAGTACCGATTATTGTAATTTAATAAGTAAGTGAAAAAAATTAAAGGATAGACGAAAAATGTGTTTCTTTTCTTTGAATTGTCTTTATCCGCTGAATTTATTTCAATAGGTATAACAATGGAATTAGTTGAAACACTACAACAAGCTATTGTAGGAAAAACAATTACTAATGACTATATTGATAATGTTTGTTCCCGACTTGGTCTATCTCGATTACGTGAATCAATGTCTCATGTGATGGAATCGGCTCGTTTAGGGTAATGAAAATCGATGATTAGCTTTCTAGATATTGAGCATGTTTCAACTATCGAATAATAGAGAAAGGAGATAAGTATTCAAAAACGTATTTAGCAGAGGTTCAACCAAGCTGCGTTTTTGAAGGTCTGACCGGCATGTGGCAGGCCTTTGTATTTCAAGCCTGCCTGTGCCTGCCGAATTATTTGTTCGGCTTGGCCTGTCTGGAAGGGCCTGTCTATTTTTATTTCATACCAATAACATAACCAGAGGTGTCGCTTGCAACCAAAACTTGATGATGGGAGTAACCTGTAATATCCTACTTTCAAAAAATTTTGCGAAGAAGTAGCTACTATTACCTGGTCTTCTGGACTTTGCCAGTTTCTCGAGATTTTTTCTGAATTCATTGGAAATCTTGGCGATTTTTTGCGTCTGTTCAGGATGGTCCCAAGATTTTCTCTCGGCTTCTTTGAATTTTTTTGTTTTGCGGCAATTTTTTTAGACTTTCTCAGAATTTATTCGAAGTTTTTTGGATTTTTTTGAGATTTTTTGGAGCATTTTTTAGGTTTTTTGAAGTCTTTTCGGAGTTTTACAGAATATTGAGATTTGAATTCTGGATTTTCGAGTTTGACATCTGGCAACATTGAGTGTTATTTATAAAATCATGTTTTAGGTAGTATAAGTTTCATTTGGTGAAATGGACTGCAAGACAATTTTTCGAATATTCCAGAGGAGAGAGTCACGCACACACTGCTCTGACGGTTACAATGACAGAATACAAACAAGTATTTTTTTATACTAGTGAACGATATGGGGAATCATTAATAGAGATGGAAGATCAATATCAACCATTTCTCGAAAAAACACAACTAAATGCTCACATTTAGGTTGAAAGAAAATAAAAAAGGCTTTAACAACTACCCAGGTGAATCAAAACGGCCGCCGTTACAGTATCGTAAACGGTCGTTTTTACATCCCATACCACGATTAAACGACCGTTTAAAGCCGTATTATGGCGTTTTAACAAGGTCAGTATTACGGACGTACACGGACACCGTATATACGTCGTAAAACCCTGGTAAAGACAGCGTAATACTATCGTATTCTATAGAACATACGGCCGTATTGCTGACCTTGTTAAAACGGGATAATACGACGCCGTAACGGGCCGTGTTTTCATCGTATACGACCGTTTACGGATCGTTCTGTTTGACCTGGGTAATAACAAATATCAAAACAAGAATCGATTAGAAAGATCTTAACAACAATCAAGACTAAAAGAATATAAATAAATGAGAACATAAAGAATGCATAGATACAAATAATGACCTAAGCGATTTGAGATGAACATTAGTCATCATTTCAATCCATTATAATGAACACAGAAAATTATTCAATACTTCTCCTAATTGCTAGCACTACTTTCAATTTATAAAAAAATTTCTATCGAAAAGAAAACAATATGTATCAAGGATATAGACAGGCCAGGCGACCTGGTGTTTTTGAGCGGCCTGCCTGTGACAGGCCAGGCCTGTAAAACATGGCCTATGCCTGTCACAGGCAGGCAGGCAGGCCTAGTGGCCTGGTTGAACTTCCGGTATCTAGTATTTAAATATTACAAATTAAAAAGTTCTTGAAGTGAGATGTTTCCTATTCGATAGTAGGAATCACTAAAAACATCGAGAGTAAGCATCTAGTGAAGGAACAAAGATAATTGATGCAGAAAAAGTAAGAATCAGAAAACTTTGCAGACAAGTTACAATTTTGTACAATGACTTGATGCTATGGAAAAGTTTTCAGTGTAAAGTCAGTGTTCTACTTGAATAAAAAGACGATTGAACTGTCTTCGCTTTTGAATAATTCAATTAAAGTTTCGTTCGAACAAGGACACGATACCTACGTTGTTTTGTGATTCATCGAGCGACTATCGTCTGAGTTTAAGATCTAGCAAGGTTTTCTTGTTGAATTATTTTTATTTCATAAGTATGAAATCATCGTACAATTTCGATGACAATAAAATAATTTTTTTTCTTTTTATGTAGAATTGATGATCTATTTACGGAAAAATTCGATTATGAAAAAATAAAACGTGATGTTGTACATGTATCAACAAGTCCTCGGCAAAAAGCACTTTTATTACAAGCTTTACGTTGGAAATTAACAAAGGCTACAACAGATTTCAATCGTGAAAAAATGCTGGACTGTTATATCGGCTGTGATTTACTTGGCTGTCGCACTGATATAGAGCAACGAACCAAAATCATAAAAGAATTATCAGCAACGTCATCCAATGCAGATGGACGTCTTGCCAAAGAAGAATTGGCACGTTTAATCAATACTGTTGCTTCACTGAGAAAAGGTTTGAAAAGAAAACAAGGAATGGTTCTTTTTTTTTCTAAAGAAATTGATTTTGCTTTGTTGAAAAAAAAATGAAGGTCGAAATTATTTGGCACCCAATGAACAATTGATTATCAATATGCAAAAAGCAGCCATTGCAGAACAATCTGATACATTGACAAAACAGCATCTTTTAGCAGCATTACAAAAATTGAGTCTCAGGTAAGAAAGAAAAATTTTTTTTTTCTTTACTTCCCAGCAGATAGGAATTTTTCCGCACAGTTTATTATTCACAGAACCTCTTGGCAATGGTCAAAATTGACATTTGACAAATATCTGTAACTAGAGCTTTTATACACACGTAGTCGTCTTAGTCACATCATATTTATGCAACATAAATCTAAGAGGAGTAGTCAATGATTTATATCTACTTGTTGAATGACATGTAGATCTTCGATCGATTATGTTCAATCAGTCTTACTAGCATTTAGTTGGCTTATGAAGATTCAATGTTGTTTTCTACATTTAATAATAGAATCGATTTCATGCTTTAATTTTCAGACGATCTGTTCAAACTATAATGATCAATGAACATATGATAAAATGGCTGTTACCACTATTAAGTAAATGCGATGATTTGTCGGATTATACATTAGGTAAAACGATTTTTTTAGTAAAACAACGTAGCCAGTTTTTATTCTATTGTTTAAATATTTTAGAATACGGTGTTGCCTTACTAATGAATTTATGTTTACGTACTGACGGTCGTAAGAAATGTGCTGAAATAGCTGAACAAGCCATAACTGTTCTTGCATCTTTACTAACTCATCCTAATCATGAGGTAAATATCGATGATCTTTGAGTTTTCTTTTGATGAGTTATTTTCGAACCATTTTCAGACTCGACCATATGTCAATTCATCATTGTATTCAATTTTAACGCTCAAATCTGTACGTGATAAAGCCATACAACTAGTAAGTAATTAGTCGAATATCTATGAATGAATCTTTCTATACATATGTATTTATATTGTTGATAATAGAATCTTGAAAATCGTCTTAGAACTTTAATTCGAACTGAAACAGCAAACTCAGAAACAAAAGGTCAATTAGAATTTTTACTGAACCTTTTATGTAAAAACGGTGATCAAATCATCGATCAATCATCTGACAATGAACAAGATAATGATGATGTATGTAAAACTTGAAAATGTACAGTAATATTCTATGATAGTGGGTCATGCTTCTTCATGAAAGATTTGTAGCATACTGATACATTCGAATTTTGTGTTTACATTTAATCTTACATTATTCATATGTTCGTTGTTGTATGAGAACGAGTTCATAAATGTAGAACTACAAAATATGTTTGATCCATGTATAATACTATACAGTTTAGATATTGTATTTTTGTAGGACATACAAAGAATTTTCTATTTGATGTAGTTTGATAAACGTTTAGCAAATAACAGTTTAAGATTTGTCTAGTAGATTCAAATCGCATCAATTTTATTCTATACATTGATCAAGTACGGTCATTTTGAAATACTTTGACCACTATTTATGAATCGTTTTACTGTAGTCTGATGTTCGGCAACGTCTCTGATCGATAGAATCATGAGGACTTAAAATATTTTCAGTTATGAGAGTTCGAATTCTTTGACATTATTTTATGTGATTGAAAGAAACGTATCTCCGTGGATTGACTTACACATTCATAAACAAAAGGCCACTAGATGAAAAACATAGAATTCAAAGTCAAATAAATGAATTTTCTTTGAACTGATCATGTCGATATTTCAACACATCCTCTCTCTTATAGACTGAATCGGTATTCTGCTATCAGAGAAATGCAATTTTAAATTTGTATGCATAAACCTAAGTATGAAAATTGAAAACAAATGATTTTCCCGTCATATTTTGTATCCAATTGAAACAGAGATAAAACAAGGGCATTGATCCATGCCTTATTTTCATTTCTAGGAAGATCAAGATGTAATGGAAGCTGATTTGGATCTTGCTGATAAATTACGTGGCATTGATCAAGAACTGAGTGGAGACGATTTAATGCTTACAAAATATTCCTTGCAAAAACCGATCGCCAATGTTCAAAAGTCGTACAACAATACATTATATGCATCATCAACAAATGATTTCAAAAGTAAAACATCAAACGATCCTGTTCTTCATCGACCGACAACACCTGGTCAATTGCGTCAATCCATTGTTGCCCATACAGTTGATTCACTAGCAAATAGTCTTGCTGTAGGTGATATGTTTCATAGTCAAAATAATGGGTTCGATCAATTACATAGTAATACTACGATGTTTGCAGCATCTATGTCGATTTCAATGAAAAAACCTTTATCAGCTAGTGTTGCTTCGATAGCTACCAATAATAGTTTTGTTAATAATCATACGAAGGCCTCAAAAACGCCTCCATCAATAACAAGACCAAAATCAACAAATCGTTTATCATCAAACGATCAACAAAAACAAATGACACCTGTTCTTGCCTTTGGTACTAATGATGAATTGGATCGATCGATACCAACGATGACAACACCAAAAGCAACACCACCGATGAAATTTTCTTTTAGTGAACCACCGAGATCAAATTCATGTGCATCTATACGTTCATCATCATCTTCAATCATTGAGTTGAGTCATGGCAGTTCAAATAATCAGAAAACAAAAAAACTCTAGATCAGTTCTTTTGTTGTTTTCTATTGCTTTCGCCGTTTCTCTGATCATTTTCTTCTTTTTATTGTTGTATCTACACATCTATTTCTTTTTAAAAGAGAAAAAAACCGTTTTTTTTTACTAAGCCATATAATTTCATTTAAAGAAACAAAAAAAAAGAATTCAATACTCATTAAATGTTTCGCTTTCTTTGTACGTATTTATATCGTTGTTTTGTGTAATTCTAAGTGTTTTTTATATGCTACATTTCTTCTTCATGCAGAATTACATTGTAGAGAAACAATAAGAAATGACATTGTGGAATGAATTTTTGAAAATTATACTATGGCTTGTGATTAGATGAGTTATACTAATGAAAGAGTATCAAAGGAATGAAGCATGAGAATTCTGTTGAACTGATAAGGATATTTTTAATTAATTTTTAATTTATCTTTAAGATTTATCAATTTGGGTTTTCTTTTGATAGTATACGAATACAATATAGAAGTGTATGAATAATCATGTTGAATTATTAAATGCTGACTCGATTTCCATTCTAGTGATGTAATCTTCGAAATTCATCCCTACATATTCATTGACCACGAAAGACATGCATTCGCGATGAACAGCGATTTTACTTCCGTTGTTCTTGAAAATCACGAATGAAAAATCCAAATAGGTTGAGTAAATCTACATTCTGTGTACGCAAAGCATTGTTCGGTAGCCCGATAAAATGAAAATATTCTTTGAGTACCAATAGAATACTTGTTTACGGCTTTGATTTGTTTCAAAGTCTTAAGTGTTCTGTAGTTGAGATTGATTAGTTGAGTAAGTCCTGTCACAATAAGAAATGAATTCATCCATGTCTGTTGAATGTGATTGCATTTCGAATTGGCAGTCATTTGGAAGTTCCATGTAAACAAATCGGTCATTTATTTGTGATGTTGATTATTCATGATTGTTGTTTAGATCAATAATATGTATCGATATTCGTTCCTTTAGCCGGCAGCCAACTGTATGATTCTTGAAATTCGATTCTTCTACCATTAAAATTTGACAAAGTAGATCATTCAAAACTTCTGCCACGTGCGTTACCTGAAATTACACATGAAAGTGCCTATATAGATATGTGTTATTCGTCTCGAGCTTTCTTCAATTTCGTAACCAACACTATTGGAACGCACTGTTTCTTTTTGAGTATTTGTGACATCAGCAAGGAAATATTTACTAGCTCAGCGTGGTGCAAGGATTTCAGTGTCTATCTCAAAGAACTTAACTGTACATTAGAATTTATGAAAGTTTTCCGTATTGCACTGGTTATACTCGTGATCTTGTACAATACGAAGCTTTCATTATTTGAATGCTGTTGTCCACTCTTCATACCGCTTGTCTATGCAGTAAACATAGATTAACACAATTTGTAGAAGTTCATGAACGCACAGTACGATTTCCCGATCTAATCAATCTTCGACAATCAGAAGCATTCGACTTAAATCGGGCAACTTTATGTGCTTTCATTCTCCTTCTAGTGTCGTAGGTAAACCATCACCATCAAATATTTTTACACTATGAAAAGGGAATGTCCTCAATGGGAAGTCAATCGCTGTATGTGGCTGCTAAAAAACGATTCTGCCTTTGAATGGCTTGTAAAAGCATTTCGATGGAAATAAACTCACAGTTTTCATCGGAAACGCAACGAAACCGTGTTAGTTTGAAGTGAAACGCTTCATATTGCTGTAATAATCTTCAATTCAATCAACCGATAATCATTCGTTATTGTCTTCAGGCAGAGACACATTCATTCCAATACATAGCGATTCCTATTCCAATGATTAACCTATTTTGCTGGATTCTAACAATCAACGTTGGTTGGGAAATAAATTGATGCATTCCGGCATTACGCAGTGTTTCATTCATGTTAGCATTCAGCAGCAGATTATTGAAAATGGTTTTCGATACTCGATTATCAGATAACAGCTTTTCAACCCGTATTCCAATCTTTTAGTCATGACAAAGATTTCCTCTTCAGTCTTTAAGTTTTCTGTGAATTGAATACTTTGAAGTGTTGTCTATCGATGTACAAAACAATTAAGTTGTCTCGACTTTTCTCTTGATCTCAAAAACAATAATACTTAAAAAGAACCGAATCGCCCAAAGTTCGATTTACGATCACACTTTTCAAAAGTTTCATCCTTGAATTTAATCAACATAAATTATAAATTTACTTCGTTTTCAGTTGATAATCGTATCAGGTTCATAGGTCAAACGACATAAACTGTGGTCGGGTACTAAGTTATTCAACTTTGTATGACATGAAGAACTATTTTTTTAAACTTACACAACTAACGTATCAAGTCTACGTAACAAATAACTTGGTCTAAATTACATGTTAAGAAAAAAAGAATAAATCTTCAAAAGAAAATTTAACCGTAATTTTACTTTTCATTTTCTTCAAAATCAAAACTTTCCTAGAACCGGTGTTGGTATGTACCTATTCTTGCAGTATGGTAAGAAGACTCGAGCTAAGACATTACCATATTTACTAGCCAGTGAGTCGGATTAGTAATTTTTTCTATATTTCAAAAAGTTCTGCTCTGGTGCAAATTTGATCTGTCTAGATTCAGATAACAGATACCATGTATAGAAATATGGATAAATATTCATTTTACACAATGTTTAATATTTGTTACAGAAAATTTCAAGTGGATCGATTCTATCATCTTCATCTGGAAATTATGAAGAATCGCCCGTTATAGTCTTATTGTTCATCTTTCTTAAAGTAATACACAAATA
Source organism: Rotaria macrura (assembly GCA_900239685.1). Classification (NCBI taxonomy): domain Eukaryota; kingdom Metazoa; phylum Rotifera; class Eurotatoria; order Philodinida; family Philodinidae; genus Rotaria; species Rotaria macrura. The sequence continues at coordinate 88,748 of OENT01000164.1, forward strand.
TTTCTACTAGAGGGATTTCATTAAATAATTATAATTTGAAAAATTAATAAAAAATGATGATCGTCATCATTAAAACTGTTTGAAAAGAAAACATCGAAATCAAGTGCATCGAGTGCTGCTTTTTTATTATACTTATGTCAATGATCATGAAAAAAAATGAGTGTCTTGCTATCAGTGATTACTGGAATCATACAATTGATTTCGATACATAAGAGAAATGTTGAGTACAGATGAAGATTATGGATAAACCAAGTTACCTATATAACATGAAATAAAGGGTCTTATGAAAAAAATTAATTTTTTTTGTATGTGTATGCAAAGCGGGAGAATCATAATGAAAAAGTAATAAAATATCATATCGACATTGATTTATTTGTGAAAATTTTGACCATTGTATGATAAATAATGAAGGGAAAACCTGATATCTGAAAAATTTTACAAAAATATTTACAGACGACCCATGACGCCTGATCGGAGTGGCGGACACGATTGGATCAAATTGGAAAACTAGCGGATTCGATAGATATCAGTTGTAAGTTGTCTCGGATTTGAGCGTAGTCCCTGTTGAAATACCAAGGATTCCGACAAGTGTCTACATGATTCTGCTGGAATCAACAGTATCCGGTAGGATCCGATTGGGTAGCTTCGTCGTGGACTATCCTAGAAGTTTACCAATACATCTGTCTAAAGATTCTGGGGTTTGATACAACAAGATTTATTATCTTACTACGTACATGAAAAATGAAAAAAATGAGGTTAATACATCCAAATCGTGACAACAATCTTTATTCGTTAAGCAAAATCTTACACAGTGCTTCATAAAAATGACTCGGTCTATCGCTAGATAGACGCTACTAGTTGCTTTAAACACAAGAATTATTCAGAAGAAAGAGCGATTATTGTTCTTGCTAGCTTTTGGTTTTGGAGGAAATGCAAAATGTAACAACAAGAATAGTCCAATTGAAAGAAAAAGAAAAAATTAATGACAGATGTGACAACAGTGCGTAAATACGGAGTTTTCAGAATCCAAGAGACTAGCAGAACTCAAAACACTCATGAAACTCTCGAAACTTACAGATCTTGTTGAATCCTAACAACATACACGCATTGTGAACTAAGGTCAAATGTAATTACTGTTTGCCACGTATACACAATACTCTCTTACTAATGGGTACATCAAGATGAACATCAACTCTTAGCCTCGCTCAAGAAGTACTCTTTGTGGTACTCAGATTCTTACTGAAACACTCACATCAAAGTTTAGTACAGTTTGTACTCATATAGTCCACTTCTCGGGTTTCGTTAGTACTTGAAATGATTCATTTATATTGTAATTTAAATCTATGCGATATAGTTTCTTGCATCACCGCCGGTAGACTATCTGTCAATAATACACTGAACTATACCAATATTTGTTTTTCATGGTTTAATATATCTTTTTAGAGCAGATCGAGTTTTATTGATTCATATTTTTTATTGATACGAAATTCTTCCATTATGCTTATTTAGTTATCTTGAGTTTTATTTGAATAAGGTGGAATCGTTTCTTATATAGGATAAGCATAATCTCTACTACATATGACTCACCAACGGTAAATTATTGCTCATAACAACTGCAGAACCTTAAATGTGCGACATACTTCTTTTTTTCTTGAGAAATCAATAGATGACAATATTGCCAAATGTCATTGTTCATTCATATTAAGGAACGTAAGATTTCTGATTATTAGACTCAAACTCTAAAATACATTGGTGCCGGTGTAACTCCAGTATAAAAAATAAGTTTCTGCTAAAACTAAAGTCGGTAAAACTCACAATCTACTTAACAGCAAATCAGCAGTGTGTAAATGGTATTTTTCCTGTTTAAATAACATCAAGAATTCCATAGAGTTCTAGGTTGTCAGATATAATTGAATTTGCATCATCGCTGTTTCTAGCAGTAATCATTTATAATTGATTTTTTTTCTATGAACATAAGATTTATTAATTGTGATCGATTCCTTCTTTCATATATCTACTAAATAGTGCCACGATGGTTCAGAAATATCACTCACTATCTATCTGATCTGCTAAAGAAGACAGCTATGCGACTTGTCCGTTGTTATTCTCAGTTTGTGTTTTATTGACAATGTTCGTTGATTGGAAACTGTTACTTTCGTTCGTTCCTTGTTTTCAATGATTGTTGAACGTATGCTCGATTGATTCTCGTCAAAATATAGCATAATTCATTGATTTGTAAAATACACGTCAATGTGCTATGATTTTGTTTAATTTGTTGGTCAAGTGTCAGTGTAAGATGTAAAAACCCGTATGGTTTAGAAACAAGTTTGTTCATGAACGATACTGATCTGTAGCAGATCGTTATTTGAAAATACACACTCACATCGAAGTACTGTAACCCTACTATCTACTGACTATAAAGTAAGATGAGAGTGATACTTTGGCTAGAAAATTTGGAAGTTGAATTTGTTCTTAACATATTTTCAAATATTTATTCGTTTCAATACAAGTATTTTCACAGACAATGAGATATGTTACGCAATCATGAGGTTATCTTTGATTCCTATAGGATTGATTCAAGTTTTGACATTTTATAGATAATGAAATTGAAACTTCAATATCATTTTAACCAGATAGTTTCTGTTTTATTTATCATTTTTTTGAATCAATGCTACTAAATCAATTACAACAATAAAGTATTGAATAAGAAAACAAAAAACAAACAATTTGACTTCATTAGACTAGAGAAAGAAGAGAGATTCAGTTAGTTGTTTTTTTCTTTAAATGGTATCGGTTGATATCCTTCATTGTCTTTCTTTATGAATATTGGTGTACGAGGTTTCGTACAAAGAATTTTTCGTAGCAAGACAAGTACTATAGCAGTAATAACAGGAAACCATGTAAATATAGTCCCATTCATAATATTACTGATCGATCGAATAACATCTAAAGGAATACATCGTGGTAATGGTTTTGTTATTTGAACCATATTTTGTTGTTGAATATATGACATAAACCACTGACTATCTAATGATACAGTTGGGAACCATTCATGATTGATCAATTCACGTGTCCAGTAATCTTTTGAAGATGGTATAGTAAAATTGTAATGATAAAGAAGAACCCGTATTTGTTTTGGTGGTGTTGCTGGAAATGGATTTATTTGAATTAATCGTAAAACTTCTGGCTCATTTGTAAGAAGTCGATAGAGAAAAAATGCGAACCATGGTTCATGTTGATAGTGGCTTAAGGCAGCAAACCACATTTGCCTGTAAAAAAATTTATTCATTAGGAATGAAACAATGAAATCGTGTTTTATTTTTGTTAAAAATTCAATTTACCAATCCAATCGAGGTTGATGCGGGGCAACAAATGGTGGTGGAGCCGATAATGAGCCGGGTTTATAGAAAAATTCATATTCTTTCCATTTTGGACTAAACAATCAAAGAAACAGTTCAAAATAGATATCCGTTGAAGGACTTACTTTTTAATACTTGATGCACCTTCAACGATTAATTCAGGTCGACCTTCGATACCAGTCCTACAAGAAATATGATACATCGAATTAATAACAATAAATGATAGGATCTGTGATATATTCATCATTGCATCACTATTATACGTTGAACAGATATTATCTATAGAAAACTATATTGTGCAATATTTTAATACAGTGTGAAAAAAGTCAATCGTCAAAATACAGCTTCTTTCTCATCGAATTTCATTCACATCGCCTCTCTGAAAACGAATATATGTAGAACGTATTGATTTCTACCTCGACTCTGACAGACCACTAACGAAAATGTGTGCATCATTCTAAAAAGTTCCTGCTATGAAAAAAAATGACTCACTTGTGGCAGTCTTGGAAGAAGTACAAAGAGTCACAATAACTTACATGCTTCGAAATAAACCATAAGCATTAAAAATATGATAATCTTGAAATTTATTATTCCATTGATGTAATTCTTGAGGTAGGGCATTGCCAGTTTTACGTTCAATAACAGTAAATGGTACCATGGAAACAAAAAATAAACTCATAGCTAAAATTCCATATCCCATTGTAACTAGTGAATGAAAAACTTTTGCATAAATTTTCTTCGGACGACAAACAGCAATAAAAACCGAACGTCCAACAGTAAAAACCAATGAACACCATGCAATAAAAAGGCAAACAGGTAAAAATCTTCGTAAGAACAGATCTAATTGAGCATGAGTAAATGTGATTTTCGTTGCAATAATTTGTTGTCTATTATCCCAATGAATGTCAAACCAATGTATGGTTACGTAAATATATGTTATTAGAAGAATAAGATGAATTAATCGACGAAAACTTGTAAATAAACATGAAAAGGTTTTTTTAGGTTTTTCTTCTTGATCTACTGATTCCCATTGAAAATAACCTAAAAATTGATCATCCAATAAACCAATACATAAGACTATTGTCATCAAATTAAAAAAGTTATAATTTCCCGTTAATGCAATTAATATTTGTAACTTTATTTGTAATATAAAAGCAATTAATCGATGTACACGAAACGGTGAAAAAAATAATATACCAGTACCAGACATAAACATATAAACAAGTGCTGTAGATAATTTATGGAACCATGCAGGTATATGATGTGCATAATAAGCTAATGGTGTTGGTATACATTGTGATTGATAATGATAGGTTGTTGCTGTCAATTCCCACCATGTTTTATCACCACCTGTTAATTTAACAATACCACTTGCAAATAGTAAACGAAAAGCTAACCATCGTATTAACCACAGTGTTATTCGATCTTGATACAAATAATCCTCACTATCTTTACGTTTGAAATATATTATTCTCATAGGTGCAACGAATATTGTTAAAAAGCCTGCTTCTAATAATAATGTATCCCATTGAAAATATAAAAATTGACCACCTAATTGAAAACAACTGTAATACGATAACCAAAGCATTGCAAATGTTATACTTGTACGAAGGCATTTGAATATAATCATTAATGAACCTAGTAATATTGATAACAGTAAAACACATTCCATAATACGATACGGTGTCCAATTGAATAGATGTGCAAGTTTAATAAGAAATATATTCACTTTTTCATGTTGTCGGATTTGTAAACGAAGTGGTAGTATACCATTGTCGGAATATAAACCTGGCTGTTGCCAATATAATGATGCTAATGCAAATGTGTATACTATACTCATGCAAACAAGAAATAAATTTCTTGTATGATTATATCGTATCGTTGAGAGAAACATATTATTTGATAGACTGAATTTCATTTTGATTTTAAATCTAAAAGAATACAGCAGTTCATTTGTGTGAGAACAAGGACGTTAATTCCTTTTATTTTTCCTTTGCTGTTTATTGATGAGAAAAGAAAAGATGACAATGGCAAGTATTCTACGTTGAAGGATTTATACAAAAAAAAATTGAAGAAAGTAATGGGAGGAGAAGAAAAAAAAAACTAGTCTGTTGTATTTATTCTTTCTTAAACTAATTTGTATGATGTGATTGTGATTGTTGTTCAACAGCTTTGACACATTTAGCCATAGTTAATGATGCTCGACTTATTGAATCAGTCATATAAAAATCTTTTAGATTATTTATTGGAGGTTTTAATGGTTGATTGTTAAATGATGCTTGATGTTGTTTTAAAAGTTCAATGTTTTGTTTGAAATAATTAGCTTCTTCAACTGTATTTAAACGTGTTAAATTTGGCGCTACTTGATCAATACGATTACGAATTTCATCGAGATTGTTATAGTTCAAACATACACCACAGATCTAATATGAAAAACGAAGTTTCTCGTTAAAAATATTGATAGTATTTCAAGATAACATACTTCAGCAAGTGCACGAACAATTTTCCAATCTTCCCGAGCTTTTCCAGGTGGAGTTGTTGCTAAACGTGTTTGTTGAGAACGACCTTCTGTATTTGCGTATATAGCATGTTTTTCTGTGTATGCTGCGCCAGGTAGAATAGCATCAGCTAATTGTGCACCACGATCACCATGATGACCTAAAAGCAATGAATATTAATTCGATGCATTTTACTGCCAACGGAAATGTAGAATAACGAAATGAAATCTTTGTACAAATCTCAAGTGTCCGTTTACCAATTCGACTAGAATCTATTAAAGACGAGTGCAAAAAAAACGTTTAATACTACAAAAATCGTATGTAAAACTGAGAAAAATTATCTTTTGGAAATCGTACTGAAATCGAATTCAATGTGAATTTTTGAATTCATCGATTTATTTTTGTACTAATCTTGCAAATTGAGATCTTTTTTTATTTTTCTTAATAGTGCATCAGATTTTCTGTCCTGATTAAAATTGACAATGTGAATGAATAAATTTCTCTATAGAAATCAATGTTTGTATCTGAATGTATGGAAACAGGAATGTATACTTTGTGTTCGGCAGCAGCTTGAATTTAATCTCGTTAATATCATTACGTCGAATCCTGCACATCTTACCAATTAACTTTGAGAGAAAATGAAAATTCGTGATTTCAAACATTGACTTGAGATTCTATCTGATTAAAGTAACTTAACTATTCTACTTTTTACAACATAAAAGAACGATAAAATCTATTATGAATTGATTAGATTGCAATTGAAACAATTTCAAGTCAATGATTTAGAGATATTTTCTTGTGGAACTCTTTCTTTTTATCTTATATATTCATACCTTGATAAATAATATAGCAATCTTTTGGTAGATCTTCTCGTTTGATTAGACCTTCATCAGCGCCGAATAAATACAGTAGACTAGGCTTTAAATCAATAATGCTCTTAATAAGAAATAAAATTGTAATTAGTGTGAAATTTAAAATGAAATAGACAGAATAAATTTTGTACTTTATAATCTGGCTTGTAGCCAAGATCAAGAGCTGCTACTTGTGAAGCATACTAGAATAGTAACACAGATGTAAGATCATGTTCCATTGTATTACATACAAAAAGAAAACGAAGAAAACCTACTCGATGAAGAACGTTAAATACACGCCATTCTTTGATTTGTTTTGTAGCAACATCACGTAGTTTTTCTGATAGTTGTGCAGCACTTGCATATATTGATGTTGCATCTGAACGTTCGAACATTGCACTTCCTAATATAACCAATGGACGTTTTGCTCCATTCAAAGTCTACAAAATGCAAGAAGATATACATATATCACAATTAACATTCAAAAGAAATGTATGTTGACAAACTTTTGAAAATGCATGTTTTCCTGAAATCAATTCATTTAAAATATTTGTATTATCTCCTAAATGTTCGTATGAATATGTTAAATCAATCTTTGGACCAATGACAGCCACCTGTAAATCATTATGTGTCCAACTAGAATACAAAATAGTAAGAGTTCTATGAAAATTTTCATCATACACAAGAAAAACCATCTACTAACGCTTTACGTAATCTTGCATTGAGTACAGGTGCTTCAAAACGTGGATTACTTCCAATTAATAGAACTAAATCAGCTTGCTCAATACCAGCAATGGTGCCATTGAATAAATAATTACTACGAAGATCAACTCTAGAATGAATACCAAAATAATGTATATGTCTGGCATGTCGAGCAGTAGAGAAACTACATACGAAGCGCCAATATGCGGAAATCGTTCTTCAACACAAACTGTTTCAGAGCCAAGTTGATTCATGAAATCTTTTAAAGCAATAAGTCCTTCGGCATCACAAAAGCGTCCAGCAAGTGCAGCCATCTTTGAGCCCGATCCTGTTTTACCAATCTAAAAGTAATTGCATAGTATGAAAACAAATTACAAAACTAGTAGGTAACATACACGTTCAGCAACAACACTCAATGCATCTTCCCAATCACATGGAACAAGATAACCATCACGATTTTTCAACATCGGAGCTGTTAAACGTTGTCGCTTAAGACCATCATATGCAAAACGTGTCTTATCCGATATCCATTCTTCATTAACTTCCTTAATATTTATACGAGTTCAATCGAATGAAAAAAAAATTAAATAAAATTCTTCTATATGTCAATATTACTTCATTGGTTCGTGGAATAACACGAAGTACATCGCCACCACGTGTGCTTACTACGATATTACTACCTAATGCATCCATAACATCGATGGATTCCGTTTTTCTAAATGAAAATAGGAAAAGAAAAGGTAGTAGATCAAAGAAAACGGAGGATTCATTTTCTGCTACCTTGTTTCCCATGGCCGTGCCGTGAATGCGTATGGTTTTGATGTTAATGCTCCGACAGGACACAAATCAATGACATTACCCGAAAGTTCTGACATGAAAAGTTTTTCAACATAAGTACCAATAACCATATCACCCCCGCGTCCTGTTGTACCAAGATCACTAACCCCAGCAACTTCATTGCCAAAACGAATACACCGCGTACACTGAATACATCGATTCATGCTTGTTTTAACAAGTGGACCTATATTTTTATCTTCTACCGATCTGAAATTACACTATGATTGTAAATAAATGTGTTCTACGTTTACTATTACCGTTTTCCAACAAATTCATTATCAGTAAAACGACTTCGATCACTACCGAATGCCATTGATTGATCCTAGAAATTTTATGGAAACGTATACAATTTTCAAATCGTATTTAACATGTAAGACGTACTTGCAAATCGCATTCACCACCTTGATCGCATATTGGACAATCCAATGGATGATTAACAAGTAAAAATTCCATAACACCTTCACGAGCTCGTTTTGTCATCGGTGAATCAGTTAAAATGCGCATGCCTTTCATTACAGGCATCGCACAACTAGCAACTGGCTACAAACGAAACCACACAGATCACAACAATTAATGTACACACATATGCATAGATATCTATACTTTAGGTGTTTTTTCAATTTCTACAAGACACATTCGACAATTGCCAGCGATTGATAAACGTTCATGATAGCAATAACGAGGAATTTCGACACCAGCAACGGCACAAGCCTACATTATTAAAAGAAACCGAATGATTATTACACACGTCGATACACCATATCTCAATGCTACATCCTAGTAGAAAGACATTTTAGTTATACAGACGAAGAGTAGATGTTTATTCAATGTGACAACTAAGAATGTAAACGAGATACAAGTTATGACAAAAAGATTAGCACAATGCGAACTACACATTTTAGATATATGCCAGTTAAAATTGACAGATTATAACCGGATATATGTACAACAAACATAAAATTATAATCGATTGAAGTCGCTCAAATAAAAAATACTTTCTTTTAATCAAGAATAATTTTCTAAATCAATTTTAAATTGTAATGCTGTTGTACAAAAGTCTAATTACAATCTTCATGTATTTTTATTCAGATGCGCCATGATTACGAGTAGATAAACGTAGAAAACTACATCTATCAGAATATAATTCAAAAGTAATGATTCATAGAAATACTATATTCATCAATGAAATAAATCAAAAAGGTCAATATAAAAAAATATCTCTATCAAGATCTTATAGAAATTGACTGACAAATAATATTCTCCCGACAGTGCCTTGAACTACACGAACATTGACTGACAAGATCTCTAGCGAAGATGGCAAGAATGATGTCGAATTCTCAATGACAAATTCAAATGAAACCCTATTACGAAGGTTTCAAAATGGTCTCTCCAGAAATAAGAGTCCATCTAGAACACTGACGAAAGATATTAAATTACGGCTTGTCTACAGTTCTCATTCTTTTACCTGAAGTACGGTTGTATTAGGTTCAACATGAACAGGTTTGCCATCAACGAATACTTCTATTTTTTCCGGTTCTTTTTTAGGTTCAGCAGCTGTTGATTGTTTACAAATCGGGATATAACCTTGAAATAAAACAGAATTCGCTTTAATCTCTGGAAAAAATTCTATTCATCATCTATGTTTTTTCCTCTCTCGTCATTACCATGTTGCTTGATTCGATTTAATGCAACAAGTAATCGTTTCAATTGAACACCACTCATTCTTTTCAATAAATTATTCTGGTATCATCTTAAAAAAAATCAAATTACAAATTAAAAACTAATATCGTTCAATGCAATTGTTTTTACAAAATAAAAGAAATTCTACAGCAAAGAAAAAAACAATTTATTCTTTTCTAAGAAACATTAGTTGTATAACGAGATCTTAAACGTAAATAATCTTTTCGACTTTGAATGGCTTGTTCAATCCATAGAAGTTCAATAGCTATTCTTTCACGTTCTTTTAACAGTTCATCTTTTGTTCGAAGACGATCAACTAAAGACAAATGCATATAGATTATAGAAATTCTCGACATCCAATCTCAATGAAATACCTATTTTTTTTGACGGTTCTTCTTTAGGTATCTCTAGTTTGGATGGTTCTTGTTTTATCAGACGATTTTCAATAGGTTTTATGCACATTTCACCTTCAATATCAGTTAGAGTTTTTAAATATTCATTTCGAACATGTTCTAATTGTCGACGAATATAATGCGAACGAATATGACGTTGTAAAAGAAGAATTTTTTCCAATCGATTCAAATCTTCGGTGTTTGATGAATATTCTCTGGAAAAAAGTTCATTCTCCATCTAATACAATTAGAAAAACAAAACAAATTAAATAAATTCATGCGATACTAATAACAATAATAATGATGATGATGGCCTTTGTTCATGATCTATGCTTTTATTATCTTATACCCATTTGAACAGAATCATATAATTTAAAAAATGAAACTCATTGAAAACAAGCTGAGAAATAAAGAAAGAGAGAGAGAGCAGTAAGAAATTTGTCAACTATTGTTTAAAATAAAACAAGATTGTGAATATGAGTAGAACATAAACGAAGAGAAAGCAAAAAAATAATCACAGAATAATATAAAATAAAAAAAAACAACAAAACACAACCTTTAGTACCAGATATTGCACACACACACACACATCTCAATCAATATATTTCCGAAAGCAAAACAAAGCAAATATAAAGACAACTGTGAGCCACAACTTCATTCTAGAAAGATTCTTTCTATTTAGCTATTTTTAAATTTTAGTTGTTGTTTCAGCGAGGGATTTTCGTTTCCATGACCATTTATGACGTTGATTATTTTCATCACATTGAGTCATTCGAAGATGTTTACCGTCATCAGACAATACCATGCACAGATTTGATACAGGATGATATAATTGATTATTCTGGAATGAAAAGAAATTAATTTGATTAAATTTTTTGTCATTTGATGATCGTTTTTTGGATTAATTCGGTTCTATATATGTACATATAAATTTGTACGTGTGTGTGAATGTCAAAACTCCGATTGAATGATCAAATTTGATCCTTTACGACTACATCTGTCGTATAATATATTCAATGTGAACAAATGATAAATTGAAGAACGTAAGAAAAAGTTCGGTTCAATTCTATTGTCAGTTACTCTAATAAATATTTAGATAAATTCAAAACGAAAATTTCCTTTTAATTGAATAGTTCAATTATATGAATCTTACAATATTTGAACGATTACTCGATATTAGATCACTTTACTATAATTGCTAATCATGACAAATGTTCAGAAGATATTTACATAAGATTTATTTAAGCTTTTCACTGTGAGATTCGTTTTTACCAAGTAAAATAACATACAAGGAATTAGTTAAAGTGAATGAAACTGCGTTTCAAATGAACACTTTTAATCTTTGAAAATGATTACAACGATTCATACGTAATTTTGCCATACGTAACAAATCTTAGAACAATGAGAAGTAGTAAAAAATAACCGGATATACACTATTCTACAACGAAACACATTTGCATACGTTGTATTGCCTCGAAAGAATTCAATCAGTTCATGTTCCAAGGTATAGTGTACTGTCCTGTCTTTATCTTTTTGTGCACGACGAATAGTTCATTTCATGATGATTATTAAATCTATCAAATAATACGTCTATGATTCGAATATATAAACTGTGATAAATATATTTTGTCAGTGATGAATATATACATGTCTATATAACTAGCCCGTGCTACCTTGTACTATTATGATTCATGTATAAAAAAAATTTCAACTTTACATATGTAAAACAAACCTCATTGTAGGTCCACTGTTGATTTCCTTTCATTCCATGGCACGGATAGACAATTACTTTATCATCTTTATTAGCATCATTTATACCACCTGAAAAGTCTAAGCAGCCGTCGTCTCGACGAATTTCTCCTAATTTACTGAACATAAAAAACTAAACAAAAGAAACAAATAACCAAGTAAAACAAAATTACATCCGTGTTTTTTTTTAAAATTCTACACACCTGATTACCACCTTGAGAATGACATGGATATCCAATAACGGGTTTATGATAATTCTTATGATCAGTACTTCCATCGACACAAAAAGCGATTGCTAAATTTCGAATCTAAATAATATTTCGTAATTAGTTCTTCTTCATGGTATATTCTATATTGTAAACATACCTCTCCAGAAGCTACAGCATCACCCGGAATGAACTGCTCCGGATAGACTTCAGTTAAATACCATTTAAAAGATTTACACTGTAATTTTTGTCGAAGTAATTTACGAGATGAAACATCACCATATTCACCCTAAGAAAATTAATATTATCTCAATGAATAATGTAAAAAAAAATAAAAGATCCTACCAAATCATAATTGAATCTTTCATAGTAATATTTCTAAATAGAAAAACATATATATACATATGGATATGTACATGCATTCTTTTGTATGGAACAAATTGCTATAGTCTTTACTTTATATTCATCCAACCAAACTTCAGCTACACGAACAGCATTTTTCTTAACAACATTAACTCCAGGCAACCATTTGTAAGGAGACCGTTTTCGAAATATATGACCAACATGTGAACACGGTGCCGTAACTAGAGTACCTATTCATTGGAGAAAAACAAACGATAACATCACGAACATCGAAATCTCGTATGAATAATCATACCTCCACACATCCAAATACGAAAAGACATTTCAAGATTTTCACCGCCCCAAATATCCATACCAGCATCGTCTAGAAATAGTGTCAATCGTAATTTATACATCTGCATATAATTTATATCTATATTCGTATTTACATGTTCCTATTTCTTCAAAATACAGTTTACTTATTGCAAATAATCCGCCAGCCATAGTTGGTGTTCGAACAGGTTCTAATTCATGTTTACGTCGTTTTCGTTCATGTTCTGGTACACCATGCCAATTAAATTGTAAATTCCAATCAAAACCACCAACACTTAAAGATGTTACAGCACCATAATTATACTTAAAAGTTGTATCATCAATAACATCAATCACAGGTGTGACAACTGTTGTACGATTTTGTGATATTGGATCCAGTAATGGTTCAAGCCAACCTTCAGTTGCTTCAATGTGTGAATCGAGAAAAATGATAACATCACCTTTAACAACAGCAGCACCAGCTAAACGCGATCGAATCAGACCTTCACGTTTTGCTTGTCGTACAACTATTACTTTGCCAAGAGCTTTTACATAATCATCAAGGGGCTGTTTTAAATGGTCTATTTGTAACAATAAATTCTTCTTTTTTGTACGTTACACTAAGAAAGAAACAAAATGATATCTTACCCATGTCAGAAAAATCATCCACTAAAATAATCTCTTTCAGTAAATTTGGAGGTGTACGATCAATGATCGAATGAACCGATCGTAATAATACTGACCATGCTTCATTATGAAAACACATGACAACACTTGCTGTTGCTGGTGGTGCTTGATATTGAATTTTTCTACAACCAGGATCACGTACATCGGGTAAACTACGATGCATTGATACTAAATCACTGACATAAGCGTTAAATGCATTTTTTTGAAAGCCTTCATCGTATTTTCGACGTTCTTCAGGTGTTAATTTCTCTTTATTAACGTCAAATGGTTTACCCATTTCACCTGGCGCATTTAAATCTTGTTTTGCATTATCTAACTGTGGTGCTGCAACTTGTTCCGGTTTCTCATGTATAACCCGAGCTGATTCGCTTTTTGTTTCAACATGTACGGTTTTATTATTACTTGGTACGAAACGATTACCTAAACGTATTAATGCATCACCACCAAATGCATCCACTTCATCGGCATCACGTCCTACACGATGATTTGAATGGGGATCATTTGCTTTGTTATTGCTGGATGTATTTTTTGATATTTCATTCGATTGTAATATAATTAGAATAATTAAAAGCCAAACGATAGGTATAAAAAGAATAAAGCGAAACAAATAACGACGAATGTGGATATTCATGTTTGGAATAATCGCTGGTATTGTTTGTCGGCATTACCTACGGTCATTGTCTATGTCGACATTTAGCATCATATTTAATTCTGAAACATAGTAACAATAAAACACAATAAACGAAATAATCGATTTTGCATGACAGAGTTATTTTTCTAACACAGAGATTAGAAATGAAAATTACTATTCGTTCTCGACGGTTTAATGTTCTTTTTTTCGGAACAGGAAAAGAAAGATGAAAAAATACATTTTAACGACCTCCTCACATGCTGATGCCACCTTTATCCGAACGAAAAAACAACACGAATACAGTGCAGTGTACTATTTCAAGTAAAATCTGCATTGAGTATCACGAATACCGAATAGAATAGTACAGCTGTCAATATTGTTCTCGTATTTCTTTACTTATTCTTTTCATTTTCTTTTCTCAATGTGTTCACATCGATATACAATAAGCATATGATATATTCTCTTCTGTCCTATTCGTCACGACTAATCGATTGAGGTAGTGGATAAGAACAAGACTAAAAACACAGACGGTCATCGATTTGCCCTTTTCGCGCTTCTCAAAAGATACAAATCAGGTTAATCTCTTTTTGTGTGTTTTAATGATCAATTTTTAAACACCCCGATTGTCGTCTCATTTTTGTTTTCTTCTTTCTATCATGTTGAATGAATAATTTAAATATTCATTCAAATCGAAAGTAACAAAGGATGTCAATGAAAAAAGAAAATTTGATTTTCATACAACATAATGTAAGTAAACGAAAGAAAGTAAAATCGATTACAAGTATAAATAATGTCCATCTTAGTGTTAAATGTCGTTAAGCGACTTTCCTTCCGTCTAAAGAAGAAGTGAGTTTATTTCTATACGATGACATTCATTAAGATTAGACTAAGAATTTCATGCGTTATTAACATATTAAGATGTATTAAATTTAATATCTTCTTTTGTATCCTTATTCAGTAGTTTGACACTTAAATTATTGAACTATGGACTTTATTATGATAAAGTCTTTTATCCATCTAATAGATTTAAGTATACCATCACCATATAAAGCATTATTAACCAAAACCATCCGATCTCTTACAGGATTTCTTGGTATTGAACAATGTTTTCCATGCATATAAATATATACATATAAATTTGACTTTCCGGTAAATCATACACCGATAAATACTTTGTGTTTCACATAATAGGTGTAAATATAAATGAATCGATTCTTTTGATTGAATTGTTTTAACAAATATTGTTCGTGAGTCTTCTCAATATTGACTCGTGGTACTATGAATAATTTCATGACAATCAACATAATATTTACTCTATGATATGTATAATTCTTCATGTTCATCCTAATCTCTTAAGATCAAAGGTAGCTTTCTCATTGTTGTACTATCATAATTAACGTTTTCTCCTTATTGTTTTTTGGTAGATTGATCGGTTCGTAATCAAAATCTTCGATGGTTTTTGTTTGTTTTAAGATAACTTGTTTTTCGAGTACAATTCAAAAGATGATGATTCATAATTTTGTGTTGGATATTGTCAAAGATTCGATAAGATTACAAAATTATGAATACGTGTTGACTTCCTCATATTTAGGTTGCTTATTTTTATTTATTTATACGTTGCGTATTTTCATCAATGGTTCTAAGTGAACGTTCGAATCAGAATCGGTCATGATAGATGTCATTTTAAAAAACAATTCACAAGTAACAATTTTTTTCTTTCGAGAACTAAATTGATACGAAATGAATTTCGTTTATTGAGGAAATTCACATCAAAATTCTATATTATCTCAAGTGAGTAGAGGTCGATTCGTTAGTAACCATACCGAGAATGATTGATGTTTATGAAAAAAAAACTTTCAAATAAAAAAAACTTTTATATTTTACTAATCAATTGCTTCATTCAACGAACAATCATGAATTTCCTTGATCAAATTGCAAAAAATACTCTTCCATCGCAAAATCGAAGTTATCAAACACCTCTGAATGATCAAGAATTCGAAAGTTTACTTCGAAAAATTGTTCATGTAAGTTTTGCTGTGACAATAACATAACCTTGACAATATTCTTCTTCTCAACTATATAAAAATGACGTATTCTAGCGAAGCAATTAGTTTTAAAATTGACAATAAAACAATGAATCGCCAAAAATTTACATGTTCATCATTCTGTACATCATAATCCTACGAGTCTTGAAATTTGACAAGTGAAAGTCGAATCTGTTGCATGCATGTATAAAAGATGATAGAATTGTGTAGAACCAACGAGTACAATTTCATTGGCTATTGTTTTAATACAAGAATTGTGCACAGCAGGCACTTCTGGCCAAGTCTAATCGGACGAGAAAACTGAACATGACTAATATTTAGCGAATGAATGAATAAAAACCAAACATATAATGCAAAGAAAAATCAACATGATTCATTTTAGACTAGGATCGAACTCATTGACATATCTAGATAATAGCCTATGTACTAGATATTTCTGATTGTATGAAGTTTTTTATTTACATGGCAGAATTAAAAAGTTGCAATAAGTCAGAATATTATTCAAGAGAAATCTATAAAATAATAGCTTGTATCCTTTTCTGAAAAAAGCAAAGTTTTTACATTTGTATTTATCTTTCTTGGATGAAATCGAGAGTCGTGCTTTTCTATGTAATATCAAATTTCATTTTTTTTTTCGTAAACAAAATTTGAATTAACTTCTTTCGTTTCTAAAAGACTCTTATACAATATGACAAGTATCAAGATTTCATGAATGTCCATACAATTACGATATATTTTTTCCTAGTGCAACCTCTAAGATTTGTTTACATTAATCTTAGCCAAATTTTATTTACCTGTACATAATATGCTTCCATCAATAAAAATACTAACGATGAAGAACTATTCAAAGAAAGTATTTTCATGGTTTCTTTCTCGACATTTGAGAACATGATTATAATGTATTGTATTTCTAAGCTACTATGCTGTTTAACAATAGATACTTGAACATTAGAGCCAAGTCATGTTGTTTTTTTCAATATATATGCTATACATACATGCTAGTTTTCACGTCCACGACACCTACACCATAATCATATTAGTGACCCCCCCCCCTCGCCTACACTGTCCCGTTCCTTCTGCCACAAACATTTTTGATATTTTGATCAGGTATTTAAGCCAAATTTCAATTTCAGTCCTGAGTTTCGTTATGTTTATCATGCATCATGTGTATCACTCACTAATACCTTGCAATAAAATATTTCCTTTTAGGAAACGACTGATCCTGAGAAAAAATTGGAAATTCTGTATCATTCACGAGGATTCTTCAGTGGTGAACAAGCGGGTCACATTGTTTCTTCAATAACGCGACCTAAAGATCGAATGAAGGCCATTTTGATATTAGAACCAGTACGATATGATTTTCGATAATTAAAACTTTAAAAAAATTTCTATCGAATCAATACTTCTAGCGTCTAATACCAATGACATGTCAACAAGCCCGAAATATTCTTGCTTCTATTACCGTTCATAATGATCGTCTTGAAGCACTTCAATACGTGAAAAGGTTTGAATAGTAGTCTATTTAATTTCAAATTTTCCCGTTAATTATTTATTTTCAAGAGCTCTTAATGATGCAAATACACAAGAGGGAACTGATTACATATTGAGTGCTTTCCCATTTTTTGAAGATAAACTGAAAGCAGGTTTGTTTACATTTCTTGTTTTATTTTACTATAAAGAAAAGGGACAAGTATTACATTTTTACGTTATCACTTTATTCAACAGGTGCTATTTTGGATACGGTAAATAGAAATTTAATGAAGATTTTGTGGCTTCATTTTCTGTATTAATTAGGTCATAGCACGAGAAGGAATCCGAGTAGCTGCCGGCGGTCATATTGGTTACGGTGCACTTGGGTCATCTGTTGTTCGTGCTGCACCATTAAATCCGCATTTTTACGGACCTGTAGCTAATCAAGTAGCTCATTTACCTGTACGTAAAAGAAATACACGGAAGTGTATATCCTGTTCGGAATGAAGACAGCAAAAGTCAGAAAGCGAAAGATTTGATACCATACTAAAAACACGAATGAAATTTTTCTAATCGTCGCATCGAGTATTAGTAGTTAATTATCGTTCGCACATATCTGTGAGATATGATTCTGATTATGTGATGTCTATTTAAAAACCGAAATAGTATGTAGCGTCTATAGATTCATATGATGTGACTTTTCTGAAAAGAAGAAAAACTTCTTTTCTCTATCGAGCATTTTCTGGGGCATGTCGGAAAACATGAAGTCTGTTCCTGTTTTTTTGAAAAATCTTTTGTCCCGCATATGAAAAATGAGGAAAACCAAGATAGAAATTAATTGACATCGTGCACTGTTAATGCACAAAACTTCACTTTCTTTTGTGTACCATTGAATAAGCACTTTAGAAATTTATTGAACGACATCGCTACATTGAACTTGATGTTGTAAGCGAGACAATCTTCGTCAAATGCTCAATGTACATGAGTGTTACTAATTAGTTGTCAATACTATTTGATCTATTAGAATCAAGTGAACTAGAATTCCGATCAAATCCAAGATTCGATGTTTTTACTTTGATATTTTTAAATCTATTGATTGATAATAGAAAAATTTTGCTTAATGATTTTTACTTTTCCACATAAACTTGAAGAGATTATGATTTCTTATTGATACAAAAATATTGTAAAAAGTTGTTCGAAAACTGTTGTCATGATGCTTTTAATTATTTGATTGGCTGTGATAAAAGAATCCTGAATAATCTATTTAATTATAGTATTTTTTTACATAGATGAGCATTGGGCTTCACCAAAGTATCTCGTGTACAAATTAAACCTAATAAAATAATACGATTTTGTAGAATTGATAAAAATTCAATCGACTGATCTATAATTCAAAGTCTATTGCGGTTATATTTGTATTACGTCTACGAGCGCAATACCTCATCTAGAGAAAGTACTCAACGAATAGCAGTTTTGTAACGCGATGCCATACCCATTCGATGGAGAAAGATTAAGCTATTTTCAGTCGGTATACAATTTAAATTAAAAAATTTGCAAGCAAGAAAATAAAGCTTCAAAAAAATTCTTCGTCATATGAATCTATTAACGTCAGATATAATCGCCTTTTTTCTACACGAACGATAGAATGATATTAAGATAGTACAGTCGAATATTCTATGAGCATCTCACATTTGAATTAAGTATCAACTTAAAAAATTGATTCAATTTCTATAGCGAATCCATTCAATTTTTCAATAATTGATGTGCCATTCAGCATATTTTATATGTTTTTGTTTCTCAATAGAATCATAGTCAAGAAATATCGACTGCACGTAAAATATTTCCACCGAAACCTCCATCGATCTATTCATTTGGTGAATCATATCTTCCACCAACTCGGCCAACCGATTTAAATGCTCATTACACATCTAATACAAGTGATAATAATATGTATCAATTTGAAGGAAGCAGCACAGCACCTACACATATTTATCATGCAACTGATCCAGGCCCAGTTGGCTATGCAAATTTACAATCAAGTACAGCTCCAAATGCATGTGATGTTATGCCTCAACTACTTAAAGAAACACATACATATATGAGCTATCCTAATAATTATTCATCAACTCGTCCTGATCCTCTTGCAAGCCATTAACGTGATAACAGTGCCTTGAAATTTTTTGTTTCTCTTCTTCTCCAACAAATATGACTCTAAATACAAGTGCCTACTACAATACGTTTTATTTTTTTAGTTAAAAGCAAAGTACCAACTTTATGTTTTTTTGTTCATCATCTTCATTATAACATTGAATAAATACTCATATTGATTTCTGATCGACATTCACCTATTACTGGAAGCACTCGAGAAATTTTCAAGTAAAAAGAAAAGCAACAACATACATCTTGTAAGAGTCCATATGAAAAATAAAAATTTTGAAACTGTAAAAAAAATATATGAGTGTCAAATTGCTAAGAATCAAAAACAATGTTTTGGTTGCAGCCTATTTTTCGATTGAATGCCTTTATTTCTCTGATTGTTGCTGCTGGTGAGTGTTATTGCTATTTGCGATTGGTTGGCAAGTAAAGAAGAAGAAATCAATTATTTTCTTTACATTATACAAAAGAAAAGAAGTCATTCGTTCGGACAAGAAAAAATGTGAACAGATTTATGCATTATTACAATATTTGAGTTGCTGTTGTGTCTACATTAGTTCTCTTTTTTTCTGTTGTTAAACAAAGAAACATAGCAAACGTAGTATTTATTTCATATACTCGCAGATA
This sequence comes from Rotaria macrura, assembly GCA_900239685.1. Taxonomy (NCBI): domain Eukaryota; kingdom Metazoa; phylum Rotifera; class Eurotatoria; order Philodinida; family Philodinidae; genus Rotaria; species Rotaria macrura. The sequence continues at coordinate 109,290 of OENT01000164.1, forward strand.
CTCTGAACTATTAGACATATATATATATATATATATATCTGAATACATATATATATATATAACTATAAAATGGCTTGTAAGTATAAATCATCGAGAAACGAACCCTTTCTTTTCTTGTTTTCAATAAATTTTAATAGTTTATGGCCCTACATTTCCCAATGAGACACATCATGAAACATTAACAAGCGCACGACAACGATTTGGTAATTTAAGCGCTAATATGTTTTTTGTACGTCCTGCTCGTAATATTGCCTGTCCAAAACGTCTAAAATATATTCATGGTACTATTGAAGTTTTCTTCGTCACTGATGTTTTCTATTCTATTTTAAACATCATAGATATTACACTTGGATATATTCCATATGTTGAAGATTCCGGTTATTTTAATCAAACGCCATCTAAAACTCCATTTTATGCAGTAAATGACGATATGAATAGAAACAATGGCTTTGGCTTTTGTAAGTGTTTTCTTTAAATTTATATTGAAATATGAGAAACAATACTTTACTTTCATGTAAAAGTAAGTCTTCATTTTTGACTAGTAAATCGTGTAAGGTTAATATCGAGTTTATTTTCGCAGAATAAATCATAACATTTCGACATTGAAGTTTTTCTTACAATGAAATGATAACATTATTGTTACAAAAATATAACAAGTGTTTTCATTGATTTATCGTCGAGATTGATGTGAGAATGTTTTCATCAAATAACATCAGTTCTTGAATTGGTACCTACAAACGTAGGAAAATCATTCGATGCATTTTTCAACACGAATAGTTTTATTTTCATTTACATTAGTCTTGCATCTGTATTGCAATATCATACTATTTGAATTGTTAAGAAAAAGTCAACTTTATCAATACAAATAAATTTTCTATTCTTTTTTATAGACAATGTAACTGATGCATGGCGTCAACAGTTAATGGAATTAGCACAACAAGTAAAATCTTCTCTAACAACAACTGATGAACAAGAACAAGGCATTCGTTCAGCTCGATCGCCTCGGTCACCTCTTTCTAGTAGACGTCGTCACAAACGCAGTCGTACGGCAACAGTACCGAATTTCAGTCTTGATGAGAGTAACGAACAAACTATTTCAAAACGACTGTTAAGTCGACATGCAAGTTCACGGTATCATTCTGCAAGTTTAATCAAACCTAAGTCTAGTGAAAAGCCTGAACAAGAACAACAACCAGCTCAAGATGAAAATCAAGATTCAGGAATTTGGGTAATTGATTTAAAGAAAAATAAACTGAACGCTTTTAAAAAGATTTATCTCTTATAGTTAATTCCAATTCTTTGCTATATTTTACAAATCGACAATATATCTGAAGCACAAGATTGGCTCATTAATGCAAATCCAACAGGTTTAACTTAATGGTTATGTTGCATACATATGCCGTTTATCTTTATTTTCATGTTTTTATAGAAAGACGTTTAGCTAAAGAATTAATCAGTCGAACTATGCAAGATTTGAGAAGTCATGGCGATGAAAGTTCTGCTGATTTCGCAGCAGGCGAACAATCGTTGACATCATCAAGTTTTAACAAGTATTTATATGATTTGAAATACCTATTGATTGTTCATTGCATTATGAAACGTAAACAGAAACGAGTGTTGTTGTAGATTAGGAATTGAAATTGAAATCCATAACATTTCACTGCTTCTAAGAGAAGAAACTTCTTCAATAGTTATAGATGATGATATAAGTAACCATGGAAACGTAACAGATCGTGTACATTGATTGTTCTGTATGATAATATTCTCTCATGTAAAGCATAGCTGCAAATATATATCCGACAATAAAACTCTCCTGTCGTTGGTAACAGCAATTAAATGATGTTATCTATTTTACTCATTCAGATATGGTTCATAGAGTTTCTTTTTATTTTTCGTTTCAGTCTTTATTGGCCATCTAAACTTTTACAACGACAGGAAAAAGATCGTCATCAACAGTTGGTGCAAAATTTTTTAAAACAATCTAAATTAACCGCAAGTTCATCATTGCCATCCTTATGCCCTGATAATCATGAAACCTGTGAACGAGCCTCATCACCACTACGAACATTGACACCAGTTAATCGTTTATCAATAACATCATCCCTTAATCCTATTCCTCCAATTGAAACAATCATCAATGACCGATCAGCATCTCGAAATACAAATGACCGAACAGCATCACGAAACACAAATGATCGAACAGCATCAGCAATAATCTCTCGAGAAGGTCATAGTCAAAAGACAGGTTTATTGAAAAAAATATTTTGTGTTGTTTTTCTGTTTTTCACAAACTACTCTTTTATACAGAACGATCGAATGCAACAAAATTACGTACATTGCAAAGACGTCCGTCACCCTCAGCTGCAGTTGCCAATGATCGTCAATCTCGTCGTGGTTACCGTGTAACTACGATTTTAAATACTGCGATGGATGATAGTACACAAGTAACATCAGCAAGAGTACGAGGCAGAACTCCACTTGTTTAGTTTAATACAATAAACAAAACATTCATCACATCCAATACTATTTAATATAAATATTGAAATGATTTTCTTTTCCTACTTGCACTGAACACAATTGAATTATTTTGATGCATTTACAAGAAAAATCATTTTCTTTGAACACAATTTTTTTTATAATTCAATTTATTACATAATAGATGACTTTTCAATAAATAAAAATTTAGGTTTTCTATACGATTAAAGATCATAGTTTATGAAAATGCTTACAACGAACAACATGACAATCGTCATTTCATTTATTAATATATGAACGGTCTTGTTTCCTTAGTAGATTTATTTTAGTTCTAAATCAGGATATTATTTATTATTGTACTCTCATTAACATCTAGTACTGTATGATTTAGAGGTAACACATATTATATATGTTTATTTAATCGTATAGTTTGATGCATTGATGGAATTAATATTTTGCTTTTTGCCTATACTTTACGAAACTTAGTAGGTTTCAGTATTGAAGAATTTCGTGTTTCAATGTCACCATACAACTTTTTATCTGAAAACAAACAAATCATTGAAATTACAGTGTCAAAAGCTTGCATTTGTTTTTGATGATCAGAAACAAATAGATTTCAATGAACCTTTTTAGGATTCTCTACAAACGGCAAACTTAGAAATAGTGAAGTTTCATTTTTGTGCTTCTATTAATATTAATGTTCTCAAGAATTTGAATTATAGGATGGGACGTAGGCGTTTAGTTTCGACAAGCATTACATACATGTAGCTATTTTCTTCGCTAATTTTTCCAATGCCAGTAATGATGTTGTTCTATCACGTTTTTTAATATTGGATCGTTGTGGAGACGATTCTTGTTTCGATTTTACCCAGGATCGATTTGCATATGTTGGTTTAGGAGTTGAACTTGCAAGTGGTCGTCTGATGCTTTGCTTTGATGAACGAATTCTAGCTGAATTATATCTTAGCGTATGAAAATTATTTTGATACATGTGCTGATTCAAGAATACTTGACTGTCAAATATATTCTACTCAAGTCTTTGTTATCTACTGATTTTCAAGAAATTGCCTAGAAAAATTACTTCGAAATGTTTACTCTATGACTAACTTATAGAAAAATATTTTTGTAATGTTTTAAAAACTTGAGATTTCTTACGTTCATTAGTTTTATTTGATTTCTGATTTGATTTGATTACATTTTTCTTTCGATTTAGAGTTAATTTCTTTTTGTTGATTTTGTTAAAATTTGTTTTATGCTGTTTCTGTTGAGAAGAATACTTGAAATGATTCTTTCGTTTTGATTCGATTGTTGACGCACGTGTTTTTTTTCCTTTTTTAGATAATCCAATTCGTTTTTTTTCCTTATATTGATGTTTTTTTGAGTTTGATCGTTTTGAATACTTTCTATTGGTTTTTTTCTGTTTGTTTGGTTTTAATTTTGATTTTAATTTTGTCTTTTTGTTTTTTTTAGAAGGTGAATTAGCAGAACTTTCTTTCGGTGCTGTCTTTCGTTGACGGGAACCATTATTATTTGTTTGAATTTTTCGAATCGATAACGATCTCTTCACATCAGGCGTATTATCAATGTATTGCCTAAATTGAATCTTTAGCAATTTTGTATTTCTACTATTGGCTGACAATCGTGTAACGGAGTCCAGCATCGATGAAATATTTCTATATTGTTGTACCGTTGAACATGACGAAAGAGTATTAGTCGTTTTTAGTAACATCATTATTTATCAATCCAGATGTTGTCTTTATACGATGCATATTTAAGTGTCATTGTAGTGAATCATCATCTTGTAATGCACATAATTATAATTGAAACATACAGGGAAAAAGCTATAAATAACAAAAAACTATTTCTCTTTCAAAAATTGCTTGCGCTTCTTTTTAAAACTTAATTTCATATTCAGATATACACATAAAATAATTTTCGTTATTTCGATTAGATTTGATCTTTAAATAAAATATATTTATTGCATATGATGAAGCCGTACATGTAAATCATCTATATTTTTACTGTGTATTAGTTGATATTAAGTAGAATTATATCGTCACTCATCATTGTGACATTTCTATAGGTCTTTGAAAAAGCCTTATCGATTTTACTTCATTGAATAAAAAGTTTCAGTTAAACGATTCTGTTTTTTTTCTCAAAGTTAACATTCAGGTCAAATCAACCTATTCATGTCTACGCATATAGTTATTGCTTGATTTGTATGAACTCGAGTCAGTCGAAAAATAATCATACAATTGGACTAACGGATGCACAAGTCGTAGAATAAGTTTTTGAGACTGTATCATACAAAAAATAAAAATAACATAAATATATATATATATATATGCATTAGAAATGAAATATATTTCTTTTATTCTTTTCCGGTATCAGTTAAGAAAACAGTAGTTGTTCGTTCCCACCTGTTCACTGGTGTCGACATTTGTAGATCGATTGTAAGTAGCTTAAGTTAGCATGACATTCAAAACTTTTATCAAGAATCTTTCTAGTAAACTTCATGATTTATGACTCGGTGGAAAGAGTATTTCGTTTGCATCATTTCGTCTTCAAACTATGAGCCATACAAAATTCTTGGTTTTGAATAAGTAGAATTTTTCAAAAAACAAAATTATTGCTTTCTACAGATAATAGGTTCGTACAGGAAGCATATTATGTATTTTAAAACGATACGGATGTCTACTTGTGTACTTAGTATGACTTTAGAGTTTTGAAATAGTTTCGGGAATAAGATTTCGGTAGATTTAAGATGGATCACAGGTCTATTGTCGAAAGAAGGAAGAAGAGTTATAATCCATGTCAATATATTTTTCGTAAACCTCATCTTAGAAGATGTTGAAATAAAATTTAACAACGGTTTGATATCGTCAATGCTTTTTTTATTACGAATTTAAATTTGGCCATTGTGTTAAGGATATATTCTAAAAATTAGCATGAATCAAATAAATTAGAATAGATCTATCTATTGTCTCTATTCGACAACTCCACAAAATAAGAAGAAAGCAACAGTGGGAGATCATTGAAAAAAATGACTTTACCTTGTATTCGTTCAATAATCAAAACAATTATCACAAACAACCAGACATTCCGGCGATGCATCCATGTCATTCGTATTCTGTAGGATCTCTTATGCTGCATTTGTATGTTCTATTAATCTGTAGCTCTTTTGAAAGCAACATGGGAGAAAAAGACCTGATGTACATTACGAGGATAGAATCAGAGCATGAAAATTACTTGTCTGTATTGCATGAATAGGATGTTATGCATAAAACTTGGTTTAGAATTTGTTTCATTCGTTGAGTGATTTCAGTAAAATCTAGATAGTACTAAAGTCACATTTTCGATCTAATAATCATCAGGGATATCATAAATGATGAATGCATAGGAATCAATCAATATGGATGAAGCGAATAAATCATAGAATTGTACGTATGTCTTCAAGTGTTCAGTTCAAATTTATTTAGATAGCTATATTTCTGAAATGAATTTGGAGTACAAATATCTGTTGACATCGTCATCAACTTTCACGAATATATTTTCGTACAAAAATGAATAGGAATCATAGAAACAGCCATCCTCATTTCGATGTTGGCAAAAGTGTGCGATCATTAGAATTCACAGCAACGTTTAAAATACATCGATTTTCATACATATAAGAGAAAGGTTTTCAGCGTTTACTAATGCAAAACAGAAAGTATTGATTATGTCTTCAGATTAATTTGTTTCAATATACTTATGAAGATTATACAACTAGCAAGAGAAAATTCAGACACATTCAGAGTTCAAATTTTCTGTAACAAAAACAAAACTTGGTAATGTTCGATGAGCCTTTTGAGAGAGACTTTGGATATAGTCCTGGATTTAGTTTGCGACAGTCTTTCAGTAAAATAGACGGCCAAAAACCAAACGTTAAAATTACAGAAAACAAAGTTTATTGAGTTCTTTTCGATTGTATTGATCAAAATAAATATTTTTGATACATCTTTTTCAAAACAAAATTGTTTTAAAAACTATTTTTACTATAATGCCTAGCGAGTAAAAATTCACACACCCCGATCGAACTCCACTCTATAGGAACAATAGACATTTTTTACCCTATCTTATCTCAAGAAACTTAAAGTAATGGGATGAGCTAACTATATATTAGTATATAGACTAGGGCTAGTAAGCACCTATCCAAATTATTGTTCGATATGTTCTGAAATTCTGCTATTGTGAGAAATCTTCATCATAATGTGCGATTTTCTCACTATGAGGAATTGTAGATTATCAAGTATATTATCCTATCTCTTGATGGAGACACTTTCAGCAGTAGGTACCCACATTGTTTTATTGGTACAACCTAAGGGTATTCAACGTCACTACAACAACTGGTCAATTCGTCTGTTATGATATTGAATACTGGACCCGAGAAAATGCGCTAGTTTTCCGTTGTTCGCATTATATCATATTGGCTTAATTCATATCTATAAAATAAATGAGTTGATCTCGTAGATGAGCATAATCTACCAAATTAGTTATTACTATATATGCATGTATAAAAATTTGCAATCATTCGTCATATTTACAGGAAAATCTCGATACACCAAAATAAGGAAAATGGTCATTGTACGTAAAAGGTGGTATTTTGGGATTTCTGAGAAACAATGATGGCGAGTGAAAGTCAATTGAAATTTTTTTATGAATAGTTTGAGGCTAATGAAAAGTTCAATTGTTCAATGTTTCAGCTTGACCGGTGAAGGTCAACGTAAACATGAGAGATTTCCAGTAGAACTACCCTACTAACGTTCTGTAGAATGGTGTGCCACCTATGATTGTCTTTGTTTCACTGGCGGATCCAAGATTTTGGAAAGGTTTACGGATGTCATTTTTCGTCTCTCTTTGATTCTACTTAGTAAGAATTTAACGACGGCATGAGTTCTGTTTCATTCAAGTGTCGCATTCTTTCATTAGATGTAAATAGTTCACGTGTTTTGATTTAGTAAGAGCATTCAACATTTATAAGGGACAGAAATCGTTCTATTTTGCATATTAAGGACACAAGAGTAACTACAAGATCGTGAATATTATACTGCGTACACATATATAGGAAAAACCATCGCATCATACTGACAAACAGATACCAAATCGACTCTGTACTTTCCTAGATAATAATAAGAATTTTCTTTGTACATTTTCACTGATAGTTTATATAAAATCTTGCATGTTTTCTTCATGTAGAAAGAGTCCCATATGTTTCTCTTTTTCTATAGTAACCTATAGAACATCATTGAAGAAATTATCAATATTTTTGTATAGATATTATTCAATAATCATCTTCGTCCTGTAAGCCTAACAGTTGAGTATAGAACCAAACACAAAGGCATTTGTGGCGCTTACCAGTCGTATAAACAGTTGATTTGCAAGGCATAGATTTCGTTGTATGAGAAATTTTCGAAGACGGATACGATCATCTTGTCACAAACACCTCCGCTTTCCCTACATTCACTACTGGTTTGTTTTTTCAGTTCCCTAGTATACATATTATTAATAAATAATGGTATCATCAAATTAGGTATTTATTCGATTCACGCTTTCATAGAGATGTCACTAGTATGAAGTGTGTGTACCATAATAAAGTGAAGGAAGTAACGTCTATTGACCACTTTTTACGTGATCAAAGCCCGATGATTCATCGAATCAATAGCAGAAAAAGCACTTTGTAGGCTTTGCAGGGGGACACTTTTTCTCGGATTCTCACTAATCTCATTTGACGTAATAAAGAGTGATAGGAATTTTAGTACTATTTTTTTCTGGCGCCCAAGTCGGGTTTCCGAGATCATTGTTGATACGTGGCGATAAACACACGATAAAGCCTAACTAGAGCCAATAGCGAATTTCGATGGAGAATTTTTTGCGTTCTCTTCTGTTCATCATCCGACATTAATGCAATGGTTCTAAGGAAATACCCTAATAATGGCGAATTTACAGCACCGTATATCATGCGGGACATTTTTCCAAGCAAAACCAAATATGTATTTCGAAAGAGAAAATTTTTCTACATCTATTTGTGTGAAAGAGACTGCGCGCCCATGCGAAAACCTCAGATGGCGCACACAAGTGCATTTTTTGATATTGATTCGCTGCACTCGTACTATTTGATAGCATGTCGTTAATTATAATAAACGACCGAATATAAAACTGAAAAAATAAATATAACTTGTTGTCAGCAATTCGACTCACAAATGACCAATAATATTTTTTTGCGTGTGCGTTAATTAACAGTTTAGACTGTAATTTCCGTCTGTAAACTCATGCTGATTGCGTCACATATAAGAATGTCTTTTGGTTGGTTTCGAGAAAAAACACTCTTCAGATAAATATTATTCTCGTTTTACTTATTAGTTCGAAAGACTCGATGAGAATATATTCTCCACTGATGCTTCATTTCCTTCTTGATCGACCTTATAATTTAATTGATGCTTCCTACTGTTGCTTGAAGAAGATTCATTCGAAATCTAGTGATCATAATATTAGGTATGTGTGTTTAATTTATATTACCCGTCACATAATATCATCTCTGTATTGCATTAATAAGAAAAGAACAATTAATATAATATATTTGCTTGTACGTCATAATTACGAAACTATTTTTGATTTTTCTTCAAATGTGAAAAAAGTTTAGTAGCATAAGATGATTTCAAATTTTTTATTCATTCTTTTTCAGTCAATTATCTAAACTAGTAGCATTAAATGAATGAAATCGTAATCAATGTTTAGGAATTTTTATGCGGTAATATTCTTTACAACAACATTTTCACCAGCATATTGCTATTACTCATAGATCTTAATGAACTTTAATATAAAGGTTGGCGAAGTCCATGAACGATTCATCTCCACATTACAGACGGTCTAAACTTTTCCACTTCTACTTCAACAATATTTAACTCGAATGATGATGTAAAGACTAGAAGAAACCAAATACTCACGATACAATGTGATAAAATTTTTAAACTTCATGACGCACGATCCATATTAATATTACAACACACATTGAGAACATATCAATGGTGCAAAAGAATGTTACTTATTTTTTATCATAATTCAACTAAAGGAATATTTCATATAGCAGTACACTACGTAGTTTCTGAGTCAGAAATTCTGACTCCGAATTTCGAAAAGCATCATCTAAATTTTGTTAAACTATCCATGAACATTCAAACATCGTCTGAATATGCTTAATCATTGAAAGTATTTGGTGAATATTAAACGGCTTCATAAAATCCGTTCGTATCATTATAATTCTAAAATACAAAATTTATTTCTTTTAGTACGAATTCTACTTGAAGCAAAATTGTTTTAGATAAAGGAATGTTTGACTATGACACTCTATCGAATGAAGACGATCTCAATCATATGATTATTTGGCTTGATAGTAATATTGGAGATCCCCGTGAATACGTACATTTAAAAAAATCATTTTCAACTAAAACTGATCCAAAAAGTGACACGCAAATCGAATTACATGATCGAGATTATGAAGATATACTTTTCGTGAGAGGTCCAACACTACTTTATTTCGAAAACATTCAATATTTATTAGTGGCGTTCTCTGATATTGATGAGTGTATTTATTGTTTTGAAAAAAACAAAACGAAACGAATTTTTTTTATTACATCTGGAGTTCTCGGACGAGAAGCTGTACCAATAATTCTACAAAAGTATAAAGACACATTCACTGATCCAATAACACGTCAACCACTTTCATATATTTATGTATTTTGTCACAATATTGAATTACAGCTAGACTGGGCCATCAAATACTTCGAGTACATCCAGATATTCAACTTCGATGCAACTTTGTTAGTTCGTATTATCCGCGATATTGCTGATTATTATTTTATAGAAGGCAAACGCCTAGCGAAATCAGTAGTTCCAAAATATTCCGTTGCATATCATCGTCTTGTTTGGGCTTGTATACTTTATAAGCGATACTGTGAAATAGAAAAAGTCTCACTGAGAAAAGAAATTGGTGCCGTTGAAGAACTTCTCGAGCAAGTGGAAAAAAAATTACAATGTTTGTCCGACGAAGATGATTGAATATTGAAGTACATATTCGATTTTATCTAACTGTCTATGCTTCTTATCGTGAATGGTGCACAAAATGTTGCTGATGTTGTTTCTATCTACTCTCCATAAAATAAAACACGTCGGCTTAGACTTATGCAGATACCTGGCCTTTTTTTAAAATCATAATAAAGAGTAACTGAATTTTAAATGCACTAGATTCTAATTTAAAAAACTGTTCTTTTCGAAAACGTTCTGTTGTTGAAAAACTTATTTTTAGTCAATTCCTAGCAAAACTGGGATTTATCATAATGGTTGGCTAATCTGAATGAAAGACGAAAACAAAAATTTCATATATTTAGGACATAAATATTTCCAGTAATAGACTATTTGTCAAGTTCAAATGATATACATCTGAAGAAATTTCGAAGAAATGTATAAGTCCTTAAAAGCTCCGTTCTCCTATGTTTTTCTCCAGAGTCAGTGCTGTTTGCTTGCCCTTTTACCCAATAGCACCAAAAATACATTTTCAATTATCGAACAGGTGATATTTCAATCTGACATTGCGTCGATAGGAATTTCTATTTTTTGATAATATATTGTGAAAATTTCAGCTAAACGCATTACATTCTTCATGCAATGCGTAGTTGTTACAAGTAACTCGTATCTAGTGAAAGAAGTTTTAAGTTTTTGAACTGAAAAAAATTGGAAATGTTTTCCCCATAGCTGAACATCCGCGTCAGCGACAGTTTATATCAATATAGTACAGTACAATGCTTGGTGGATGCCTTATCGAATGTTCACTGTGAAGTAACATGGTTATTATAATTCTATAGAAAAGATCAAGGAGGGCATAGCTTTTCAAAAAGATTGCGTACTTCTTTGAAATCTATGTTATGAATTAAGTTTGAACTCGAACTCACTTTATCAATTGAAACAATCTGTACGTTATTTTCATGGAACTGAATCTATTTATATGAATAAAATAAATTTTAATTTATTAGAAGGAGTATGAAAGATGAAATATGCCTCTTATTTTCATACCACAATTGTCATAACGGAAAAAAGGATTTTTCTTTATTGAAGATACTTCCCTAATTATTGACTTTGATCATTCTGGTGAAGTCAAGGACAGAACTTTGAAGTCAATAATCACAACTGTGATAGCAAGTTTTCATTGTATTTCAATGCATACAGAATATTCTTCGTATCATTTCTAAAATATCACATCATGAATACTGCTAGGTATTAAGTTAAGCCCCCCCCCCCCCTCAAAAATCGATCTTGGCCCAGGAACGTTCGAATCATGTAAAACTTACAGGATATGTTAGGCTTGGTATGAAAAGGTTATGGTTAAATTTTCAACCTTCTATCATGATTTTTGGCTGAGATACGGACCTGACAAGGGTCAAAAATAGCGAATTTGGCAACCCAAATTTCTCGGTGCAGGTTCATGATATATCTTTAATTCTTTTTTTGTTAGAAAGAGCATGTGCACATGGAGGGCACTGCAGAGTCCTTTTTTTTAAATTCTTACTTTTTTAGCGGAAAACAGAAATCACAATTTCAATGACTTCAAAAATCGCGAAAAAAACGGGGGGTTGGAATAGAGTTCCTTTTTTATATAGTCATAAAGAACGGTTTTTGAAAAAAAGGGCTCTGCAGTGCCCTGCACCTTGACATGCTCTTTCAAACAAAAAAAAAATTTAATACATCCTATGGAGCTGGACTGAGAAATTTGGGATGCACTTTTTTGAAAGTGCAAACTGAGAAAAAACGAAAAAGATTTTTTCGACCAATTTTTTCGATATTTCAGAATTTTTGAGGAAAATCCAGTTTTTTTGAGAAGGGCTTCCAGAAATCCTCAAAGTTTACTGCAAAATAGAGGTTTGGGGCAAAAACCTATAATAATTCTGAAAGAGCGAAGAACGCGCTAACTTTTGATGCATTTATCCGAATTTCGAAATTTTTGAAAAAAATACAGTTTTTGTGAGAAGACTTACAAAAAAAGAGAATTGGGCTAAAAACCTATATCAATTCTGAAAGAGCGAAGAACGGGCTATCTTCTGGTGCATCTATATCAGTTTCGGAATTTTCCCGAAAATTGACTTTTTTTGGAGGGGGGGGGGCCTTAAACTACAGTGATCATTGAAAAACTCCTATAATAGTAGAAGTTCAAAAGGGTAAGAATTCTTCTCTAGAAAAGAACTCTACATTACAATTGAAGGAGCTGAATGTTGCTGTATGTATTAGAATGATCTAAAAGTGTAATATCATTCGCAATATCCTACGATGTAAATATTACTTTACGCTCGATTCAATTGCTGTGACAAAATAAGCAAGGACAGCTATTTGTATTCATTTTTACACATACAATGATGCGGCTATAATGCAGACTTCTGATTATAGCTCTGAGTATTACGCTTGCACGCACAGAATCATTTCAGATGACTCACTAAATGGGTCCTAGAGACAAACTGGTTTATTTATAATGAATGTTTTCTTAATTCTTTTCCAGCACTATTTGTAATGATGCTCAAAGTAAGCTAATGCATAGTTAAACCACTGGGAAGTTACCAACTGCTTTGTTTATTCTATTCATTCGATTTGAAAGGCTTAGCTATTAATATTAAAGAAGAGAATGAGATAAAGACAAAGATTCATGATCGCAACATATTTCATGAATGTTTTTCTTCCATCGTTTACGTTTTACTCAACCTATCAGATTTAAAAGAAAATAGTGATAGGAGGGATAGGAAAAATTCAAAATTACTCATAGACGAAAAAATCCGCTTGAGTTTATTTTGGTCTATTCTCATAGTGATAATGATTCATTTTTATTTGCGTCGTTATTGTTTCTTTATTTCTACGATAAGAGATGCATATTGTTGACACGAACAAAAATGCAGCATAAAGTTAGGATTATTCATATGCATCACACAGCCCAAAAACACTTACTATCCTATTCTTTAATTATACCTAATCTAAGTAGCTAGGTATTCTCATCTTACTTTGCATTTTCCACTTTGTCGAAATACCGACTAGTTTTTTCACAAGCACATTTTATATACTTATGAAGATGACAAGATTGATAAATTGTTCGTTCGAAGAACTTGACATAATTCAAAGAAGTGTGTTTTTCAATGTCATTATGATTATTTCTGGTCAATTTCAGGGAATACAATCGGAAATAAAACTTGGTCTATACCATTATTTTCTAGAGTGCCTATCATTGTAAATGATGTGATACACTTACTGATGATTTTAGCAGCGATTTATCTGCAAAGAACACCAGCAAAAGATTCTTCTTTTGAGCCTATATTGTTGATTGCAATCAGCCTATATTACTCACAAATTTCTATTTCTATATATAAGATACACGTTCTTTTCGAAATTGTTTCGAACCTCCTCCCCCCCCCCCCGCTCCAAAATTGACTGCTTCAGCGCAACCTTGACAACACATGAATGTTTTCAATGAATGTTCTTAATAGGAATCTGAAGTAGGATGCACCGGTACAATTTGTTTTTCAGGACACCATGTATCAGTACACACTGTTTTTGAGACCGAGGTGTACAAAGTGTACGAGAAGCGTATAACTGGTGTCTTGTCACAAAATAAAACTTTTATTTCACATTCCACTTTAACAAGCGCATGAAGATTTATAGTACGTTAAAGTAAAATGCTTTTGAATCACGAGAGAAAAAGATATCTGACTGAATGAAAGATATCAACTGACACATTCACCAAATACTCGGATTCGTCGACGGCTTGACCATACCCGATAGATAAATTTCTTCGAAGCGTAAAGTTTCAAAAACTGTTAAAAACAAAACAAAGTGTACCATGAAATGTCAGTGTGTATAGCGTACACAGTTTTTTTTTCTGCAGCGTGTAAAACAGTCTGTAAATTCCGTTTCATTAGGGTACCACACATTTTGTTTTGTTGGGTACACTCTTTCATTAAGAACACTATTTTCAATAATAGAAATTTGAATATTAATGTCATAACGTTTGTGGCAGTTGCATCAATAATATAATCTTGGATTTGGATTTTTTCCATTGAAATTTACAGAACATAAGATTGCTCGACTATAATATATAAAGTGAATTGATACACGATTGTTCATTATTTCTGCTTTGAAGAAGAGACTATTCTTCTGATAAGCATGATCACAAAGCTGATATTAATGCATTCAATAGAAATGTGATAAGCAAGTAAATACTTTTTCCACGTTACTCTCGAGCTGGTTTTATTCAGGAAGAATGAGTACAAAATTTAACCTTATTACTGGAGACAAACTACATTTTTTTTGAAATCATATTCTTTTTTCTCACTGATAAATTTCAACCATCGGCACTTACGCCATCTATAAGAAAGTTAATTTTTTTCGGCGCACATCGTAAAATCTTATATATAATAACGTGAAAGTATATCAAAATTTTTCAGAACGTTCTATTTAAGTTCAGTATTTTTTTCTTAAATCTCATCAGTTGCCTAGGAATTCACATGAAACTCACATCAGATGTCAACCGAAGACAAGTATAAAGAACAAAGAATTAACAACATGTATAACATCAATTGATTTACTAGTTTAAACAAACAAATAAAATATGGTAAATTGTTAACTATCTCAATTATTTCATGATTGTTCTTATTTCTTATCAGGAAGATCCAAAATTAGAAAAACACTTCAAAAGCCATCGGAGCACTGTTACATCTCTAAGTTTCTCACCTAATTCAAAACAACTTGGTAAGAATATGTTTATTCATTGGCAATTAATCGTAACGATGTTTTATAATATTAAGTGTCGGGTAGTTTGGATTCCTGTCTATTTCTATGGCCTTTTAAACCTCAAGTTCGAGCTTATCGCTTTGTTGGTCATAATGTATGTAGATAAAACATGTGAAGTTTTTCTAGTTCAATTCAATCCATTTATTTTTTCTCTCTACAGGATGCTGTTCATTCAGTATGTTTTTCTCCTTCGGGTCATCTAATTGCATCGGGTTCCAAAGATAAAAAAGTTCGTTTATGGATTCCAAGTGTCAAAGGTGAATCAACTGTATTCAAAGCTCATACAGCTTCTGTTCGTTGTGTGGATTTTTCTAATGATGGTCAAAGTTTATTGAGTTCATCTGAAGATAAAACAATCAAAGTTTGGACTGTTCATCGACAAAAATTTCAATTTTCACTTAATCAACACTCAAATTGGGTTCGTTGTGCAAGATTTTCACCCGATGGAAGATTGATTGTGAGCTGTAGTGATGATAAAACAGTTAAAATCTGGGATAGAAATACGAATGAATGTATGCACACATTTTATGAACCTCATGGATTTCTTAATGATGTTGCTTTTCATCCAAGTGGTACTTGTATCGGTGGTGGTTGCACAGATGCAAGTGTAAAAATTTGGGATATTCGAACACGTAAATTAATTCAGCATTACGCAAGTGAGAATATGATGATCGTTTTTTGTGTTCGGGTTATTGAAGATAGATTAAATTGATTTAGATCACGTAGCTTCAGTGAATAGTGTTGCCTTTCATCCAACTGGAAATTTCCTTTTAACAGCATCAAGTGATGCTACTTTAAAAATATTTGATCTGCTTGAAGGGCGTCTGATTTATACATTACATGGTCATCAGGTACAGGAACATGATTGAGACATATACAAGGTTTCATTTTGTATATATAGGGACCTGCAACAAGTGTCGCTTTTTCGAAACAAGGTGATTATTTTGCATCAGGCGGCCAAGATCAACAAGTAAATTAAATTACTATTCATAAGATAATCTTCATTGATTTATTTGCTTTCTGTAAGGTTCTTGTTTGGAAAACTAACTTCGATACAACGATACCATTCGTGGATGCCATTAATACAACAAGTAATAAGTATGCAAGTGGAAGTGATGTTACAAATAATGATTATAGTATAGCATCGCGAGTTTCCTCAGGAAAAATTCAACAAACTAAATCACAGATAGTACCACTTCGTGAAAAATCTAATCCAGACACAAGTGATGAAGGACGAGCACGAAAAGTAAAATATTTTTATTGTTGGTTGAGAATTTCTCTTCATTGATTACGTGATTTATTTAGATCGATATGTTCAATGCCAAATCAACAACCCAAACATTCGATGATGATGATTGTCTTGAAATAACAAATATTGGACCAGCTTATGAAAATGGCGTTGCACGTGTAACGTAGAATATTTGTTTTTAGTATGATCACGGTTCTCAGTTTAGTAGCAACTACGTTCATCTCTTGAAATATCCAAACTTCTCCAGCTTTAGAATGATTCATGATAGAAACAACATTTTCGAAATATCATCGATCTCTCTCGGGATAGTAAATAAAGTAAACAAACATTTAGTGTCATTTTCAGTTGCTTATGATCAAGAAATGAAGACCCTAGTGATTAGTTGTCTGTTGTACGACAGGGTGTGTCATAGTCTATCTCATTTCTCTAGTTTTATTAATATATTTTTCTTTTTTAATGATTTATATAAAATTTTGAAATTTTGTTTTCTTAGTCAAGTAGTGCTTCTGCATGTTTGACGAATTCAGCGATAATGGCTAATGGAACAAGTAAAAATAATCGTGCTACGTTTGATATTGAAACTTCTGCTCATCAATCATATACACCTCAATTGACAAATACACTTGAACATATTGTTCAACAATTAGATATATTAACAAAAACAGTAGCTATTCTTGAAACACGTTTAACGATGACTGAAAGTAAACTACAAGAACAAATTGATCAAGGACATGATTATAAAAAGAAAAGTTCAACTTGAGTTTTTTTTTCTCTAAATATCATGTAAATATGTCAGATTCTTGTGTTTTTCTTTCTGCTTTACACCTACGCCTATGTATATCAAAAATGTCACTTCAATTTAATGTTTAACAAACATAGCTCAGCTTAGTATCAGTGCTCTCTTTTATTATTTGTAGGTGTCATTAAACAAAATTTGTCACCTTTTGTGTTCTCGCTCTGTGTACTGTAGATCCTGTTCATTATTTCTTCTTTTATATCTTTCTTAAAATTCAATAACAAAATATTGTCAAAAACATTGCTCTAAAGAATTAGATTTTAGTACGTACTGTTCCAAGGGCTACCCGAATGTCATAAAGAAACTATCTTAACATGAGTATAACATTTTTGCACATTCTGCAGTTTTAAGAAACGATTATAAAATCAAATGGCATATGCATGATCGTACTCAATAATCTGGCATGACAAAAGCTGTATCCCATGTAAGCATCATGGCTGGCAAACTTTTGAATGACTGCTCGTAAAACATGAATACAGTATTGCAGCGAGATAAAAATACCTATTTCATAGTTTATAAGTCCGACGTAAATACCCGTGTTAGAAGGTGTTTTTCAACTTCATACAATGTCTAATAAGAATAAGCCCTTTTTTTTTAGATATATATTGATTCAGTACATCTTCAGTATTCTGTATTTCATCATTTCGATTTTCTTGTCTTTCCTTTAGTTCGAATATAAGAGACACGTGTTATTATTTAGCTTGAAATACTAAAATTGACAACTCACAACCACCTGACTGAACATGAGAAAATAAGTTCGATAGTGTCAAAAGATAATAATATTCAATGCAATAAAGGAACATTTTTATCATGAGAATCAACTAGATGAAAGTGAGAGTTGTTTACAGTATACGTATGCCAGATCAACTAGAATAATTATTTAGTATTAATAGAAAGATCCATTTCATAAATAGGTAGGGATGATATTTTTGCTGTGTAATGTAAACTAATCTAAATGGTAGCTGTTCATAACGGTTAAATGAAGCTTTATAGAAAATATCGTAAAACAGTCGTTTTCTTCTTACTTTTATAACAAATATCATTGTGAAACCTTGAGAAAAGAATGATTTTAACCAAAGTCGAAGCATCATACTTAAGCACTTTAAAGTACACGAAGTACCATAAAGTACGCAAAGTACTGAAGTATGATGCTTCCCCCTTGACTTTAGCTAAAAACTAGACATTGGTAGTTTTACTGGCTACAAACGCGATAATATCAAATCCAAGGAGGAAACAGCTGATTTATTTGATTGTAAATCAAAAAAATGAGTGATTCGATTGGAATGATAAAATTTGATATTCGTTTTGTTCGAAATATCAATATAGAGAGAGACAATTTAAATCCGATTTTCTTGATTTCTGTGGCTTTCCTGATTATTTTTGATTTTTCTGATTTAAATCAATTGATTTTACTCAAAAACATCAGAAAAATCACAGACATAAAAAATCAACTGCTTCCATCTTGATCGAACCCCAGTGAAATCGACTGGACATTCAAACTAGTCTCTTTGTTTCATAACTTTATTTATCGATCTGTAATTAATCATACTCTTTAGGTAGTACAGTATTCATATTCACATCTGAATTGAATTGTCCAGAACAGTCAGTACATTCAAGTTTCAACAACTGTTTGAGAAATTTTTCTCTACGCATTAAAGGAGCTCGCTTTGTAGTTATCATTAATAAAGTGAACTTGGATATATCTTTAGTAAATTAGTAATAAGATTACATCACATTGAAGAGCACTCCTGCAAGAATCAAATGGATTGAATACGAAAAAATCAACCAACAATATATATATAAGAAAACTTGCACACCATAGGACCAGTACGATAATCCAGCATACACAACAAAAGTATGCAGTGAAAATAATTACATTGATTTCGATTCGATCGGTTTCAAACGAAATCAATCTAGAGCACATTCGTCTTGTCATCATTTGGATCTGGCTGTATGTTCGATTTATCCTCTTTGTAAAGTGATCATATCTTACTAGCGAGCAAGTGAAATATACTATCGTAGAAGGTACTTTCAAAAAATAAGCTATCAGTTTTCAGATGCTGTCTGTTTTTCATCTACAGAAAGGAGAATCCCACGCCGAGCTGAGCTAGGTTCGTCTGCTCGCTCTGAGCAAAACAATGTTTCTTTGACTTTGCATGAAATCTAGGTTCTATACATCTAAAGCTATCCACTAGACGCTTATTATTTCCACAAAAGCGTCAAGCCAATAGAGTTTCGATAGGAGGGGCGCGAATTAAGCTGATCCCCGTAATTTTAAGTTGAATACTCGACTAATAGGATTTCACAGGTGATGATTTTAGTCAATAAAATTTGGTGTTTTGGAAGTGGTGATGATATCAGCTTTATGTATGGATTCTGGTTCTACCGGTGATCTGAAGGGGAATGTTGTGTGATTGTAGTTTGTTATTTTTACTGTAGATAGTTCCTGACGCTTTTGCTGGTTGTCATTATGTAAGATATTCTTCATGCCTCAATATATGGGGAATACTTTCAACGGATCGTGATGATATGAGGATGAAAGTGTCACTCGTTTGTAGTATTCTCTAAAGTGAGGGATTGTAAATGATCCTTTCTTTCAATTTAGTTTTCTCGCCCATAGTATTCATGTTATTCTACTAGCTAGTGTTTTAGCATCGTGATAAACTTAAGCTGAAACCATCGATGCCTTCACGTGCATTATCGCAGATTTAAAAGGACGTATTATTATCAGTAAATCGTCAAGTCGTTTCGCAAGAGAATATGGAACGTAAACCAATCCGACTTCAATGGAACTAAGTGACATGACAAGATCAATAGTCATTTTTGAGAGTGTTTGAATTTGATTTTTTAAATGTTGCCACATGCTTTATGATGGGATTAACAAAAGAACTTTAAGCTTGATTGAGATTTTAATTGTTCTTTTGGTGTTTTTTATCGCTTTTGCAATATTCTCGATAAGAAGCTCCTTGACATCAAAGAAACAAGCTTGTTCACTAATGGACATAGGAACAATGTTGGTTTCTAACTTAGCTACTGGTGAATCTAGGTTACAATTGCGAAATTCCTGTAACACGTTTTTTGGTTGTGTTTTAAAGTTAATATTTGTTGCAAAATCCTGGTCATGGAATTGTACACATCCACTGAAGATTCTTCGTATACAAGTTGACAAAATATTTTACATGTATCTTAAGAGGTTCAGAACTCATTAGCGACGTTTTCTGCCAGTTAAACAAGCATTGCTGATGCAAGAGGTAAATAGCCTGGAAGATATTTTGGTTTTATCGTCAGGTACCTGAGGAGACAAAATTTTTCTAAAAACGAGTTTAAGTACCCAAAAAAGGGAGGAACATCAAGAAAGTGGGACGTGTTTTTATGGCACTCGAGTTTTGAGATTGCCTGTGAAAAACACTCATTTTCCCTCCTTCCTGTGTGTTTCATGGCATTCTAAGGCAAAACACGAGTGTAAATAAATAAAAAAGAGAAAAAATGGTCCTTTATTGCATAGTGGTTATCATTAACGCGATCATAATAAAAGTTCTTAAGCATCAAAGAGACGACTAGTTTCTCTCTCTTTTTCATGGATTAACTCACATGTTTTGGCTGGCAACATAATTAAACACATAGGAAGTAGGGAAAATGAGCGTTTTTCACTCGCAATCTGAAACTTTGATTGTTATTCAAACACGGTCACTTTTCTCGATTTTCGGTCCTTTTTCGGGTGTTTCAATTCAGTTTTGAAAACGTTTGTCCGCTTGGGTAGTTCAAGAGAGGGTGTGGGTATGATTGTTAACTAGGGAACAACAATAAGAACACATAGCTAGATCCACAAACACACACACTTAAGAAAACGAAGAATAATGAGAGAGTCTCATAATTAAAACGAAAAATTCTTAATTTCTTAATTTATCTATTTTATATTAATGCACACAGCAAAAGAATATATGTCAAAAGGTAAAAATAGTGCAAAAGTGCTAAAGAAGTTCTTGAACACTTTGTGTTGTAGTTTTTCATATAAGATATTTCTGACAAGGTGCAAGTTTTGTGGAAAAAACCATGACTTAAAGAAAGCAATTCAGTCTTGAGAAAATTGAACTCCAGATTTTCAGAATACGGATCATCTAGTTCCCGAGTTCCTTTCACCAGACTTTATTGATGATTGTTACTTGCCTGAAAAATATGTTCCTTGATGCAAAAAGATTAATTCCGAAAATTTTCAAAAATCGACTACCGATTCGAATCCCTCAACCAAGATTTATTATCGACAACTTCATAAATTAGCGGTATTTGCCAAAATAAAACCACTTCTTTGAAATAAGCTTTCAGAAAGGAGGGATTCTCCTCATGTACTATTAACTGTTAAGTGATAAGAGATAAATTTAAAATGTATGCTAATGGGACAATCCTAACGAATAGATTGTCCTTCTTCACTTTGACTATGGATTCGAGTACTCGTTGTTGTATATGCTGCATCGGATCTCGTTTATGCACTACAGGTTTTTGGATGATTAGTATGTGTTTTTATTTTCAGAACTCTCTTATGACACAATAATACTTCAAAAAGTAAATAGCATAGGTTTATGTTTCTACTTGATCCTGTTTATGATGAATATGTATAGTTTTCGAAATCTAATTGTAAGTTGTAGTACTGAAAACATTCTTCGGTTCAATCAGAATGGTTTCAATTCAATGCAGTATTTGCACACTTTCTCTCGTTTTGAAAAAATCAAATCATGATGAATATGGAGGCAGCACTATAAAATGTATGGTGAATTAGTGAAATGAGAAGTTGTCGAGTTGAGAGAATATTGATACTCAAACGATGTACTCCACGAGCTGTTAGCCTTATGCAGTTATTTTTCTTCACAAATATGTATCGATGTTTCTCTCTGAAGATAGCTTGATTTAAAATAAGCTTGACACAAGAAGCGCAAACAAAAACAAGCAAACAAAAAGCCAATACCCCAGTAGTACAATAATATACATAAAACTACATAGAACAGTATATAATTTGAATAAGGAGTAGATACCTATTAAGACAAAGTCACGTGATTCAAGTAATTGTTGATGTTTTAGTTCTAGGTGATAGCTTGTTCATGTTCGAACATGTAAAAAGCCACTGTAGATATGTTCATCTATTAAGAAAGATGAAATTTAAACAAGTCGACGTTAATAGAGTATTATTTCTGATTGATGACTATTTTTAAGTCTCACTGATTCTTCTCTTACTAAAAGGAATATTTGAATCTTAGGTTTTCAATTGAACAATAAATTTATATACATCTCTGAAAATCAATCGCTACATTAATTGACTGCGTGTGAATCATTTTTCTTTACAAATTATATTATGAATCAATAAAAACTGTTAAATCTTTGAATATGCATCTTTTTATATCAACGAAATATAGCCTCCGTGTCAGAAATAATAAGTGATAAAGTGGACGTCAACATAACTAGTTATAGAATTATTGATATGTGCATCGTTAAACTTTATGCCTCTAAATAAAATCAACTGCATGAGTGAAATGCCATATGGAAATAAAGGTGGAAACATCTGTAAGAAAAACTGGGTTATAAAAGATTTTACCTAATCAAACAAGTTTATGTTAAGAGTTGTGTCAACGGAGTCCATATAAAGTAATGGAAAACATCTGTTAACCAACAAAGAACTTTCTACAGATTCCATCAACACTTGTATAAATAAATGAAACTATGCCACGTCCTGTGATTGAAGCCGACAGTTGAGCTTTTCAAGATTGTTTTTAGCTATGAGTTTTGATAAAATGCTCAGTCATAGCCGTGTTCGTATATCGATCTCTCGAAAAAGTTTTTCATCTCAACATTCTCTGGAAGCAAAGTTAAGTTGTAAAATTGTTAGAGAAGTATTTCATCGTATACAACTCAAGCTCATCGCATACACTCATAGTAGGAATCATATCTTTTGTATCAGATGTCGCTTCGTACAAGTTACTTATTCTTTATTCATAATGGTTAATATTTAAAAACGAAAAAAGTTCTTGTACCATTTTCTATGCTAGGATAAGTACTAGCAATGATGCAACTAGCAAAATGATCGCAAGTTGAAATGATGTATTGCCTGTATTGCAAAGATTTCTTTTACAGCAGCAGATCTCTTTAGTAGCTCCATCCATGTATTTCCATTGACATTTTCTTGATTTGCACAGTGTTGCGTTACCAATACCACGAGTAATAGCAGCAGATTTATCGAACCTGTTGCTTATTTTCTGCGAATGAAATATCCCAATTCAATGGAACATTTAATAAGAGCCACAATAGGAAATATAACTTACAATGCACCAACCAGTAGGAGAATCTATTGTAGTAACTAAACTTGTGTTGAATGAATCGAACGGCTTTGGACAATTCGAGCAGTTATAGCATTTTGAATAATTTGTCGCAATTGACATAGTTGTATGCCCAGTCGGTGTAGTGACTGCTGATTTACTCTCCATAATACCTATGTAGACAAACACGATTAATGAATATTTATATAATTTGAACTGACTTTCGTCGACACATATAAGTAGCAGTAGGAGAATAATGAATAAAGTGTTCATTGGACTCATAACTTGGTTCGACAGAGTTAGCACTTGTATATAAGTGATTATTGAATGTATGATAGAAATGTTCATGTTACTCTGTGTGTGTACTGTCTTTTTCGAAAGTCAACATTAGTAATTATCTTCAACGAAGATAACGAATGACGTTTTTCCTCTTGATAACGATCATTGCAGCGCGTAAATGGTATTTTATTTCTATTTTGTTTTTTATACCATCTGTGGATAAGCAAATAGCAATGACGCGATCACATCACCGGTTTCAATTATGTAGAATCAATGTCATGAAAATAATGACAAACACCATATTCTGAAAACTAGATATTCATTGAATCGTTTTGACACATTTATTCTTTTGTTTGACAGATAAAAACAACAGTAGTTCTGAGTAGAAGTGATGCAGAATAGTGTTCAGATTCGAATCAATCAATCAATCAATCAATCACAATCGAGTTCAAGATACAGTGTTCAAAATATTCAGTCACATACAATTGACAGTTTCCAACAACTAGAAATTATTGGACGCCTAGTGAATTTCAAAAGAAAGAATAATGGCAATGAATAAAGTGCGTCGTTATGCTAGTCAAGTAGAAGATGAATATATGTATAAATTTCATGAAAGCCAACACTACATTTTTAATTCTATAGTAGAAAAAGTGATATTAGATGACATTGTTTATTGAATAGTGTTAAATTAGAATGCCGGTAATGGAAATCTGAAATCGATGATCAGGATTGAAAAAATATTACATAATATTGACACGATCTAAATTTTTTCTCGTTTTTGCACAAAACTTAAACCATATAGTTAATCATGTTATCATCTCATAACTGACTGATAGAATTCCAAAGTAAATCTACCGATCAATTCGTAAAACGAGAAATAATCTGACTCGTTTACGAAATCTAACTTCATTGAAAATTTAAAAATAAAATAATTTAATCATCTAGAAGATTCTTTTCTATCAACAATAAAATTAGAGCTCTTTTTAAAACAACTCAAGTTAACTGTTTATTTTTAAATATGCTAAAAACTCATCTTGAAATCAACTTTAGAATACCTTTTGTCCAAAGATACTTCCTTGCGAATTAAACAGTAAGACGATGTAATACAAAAAGAAAAAGATTCCTCAAAGCAATAAGAAGGAACAAAAGAAAAAAAGATCAAAAATAAATTTAGGAACTTATGCACATTTTTAAAATGTAGGTATTCACTAATCTAATTGGAATTACATTCAAACATATTTATTAAGCTGTGATGAAAGAGAGACGCCTAATCTCACGATTAGTTGTTCATAGTTGAAAGCTATATGTCACAAAAGAGTTAATCAGATTCAGAGTAAAATCTTACTAGTAAACAAAAACATTTATCATGAATGAACTCGATGTCATCTTACTTTTCAATAATTTAGCATCATAAATATCAAAACAAGGATCATTGAATCCATGATAGGCAAGTTCATTAGATATTCAGTGACATTATATACCCTGCTCCGGTCACACATTGATCTAATGGAATTTTTGTCTGTAATTTTTCGACTACATGATTGACAATAGCAGTGACAGTATCAAGTCGACTAGCAAACTACATCTTCTAGTTATAATTTAACTAACGCATGTCAGCCTTCTGAATTTTAATAATAATAAAAATCATTGATCTATGTATCAATTTTTGTCGAAAAAACAACATTCTAACATGAACTGTGAAAACTATTCACTATTTAATATACCGACATATAGAATAGATATGGAAGTATTCTGAAATCAAATTCTCTTCATAGGAAAGCTTCGGAAAAAAAAACTGACGAACAAACTCTAATCAATATCTGTGAAACATAATTCAAATTATAGGATCATTTGAAAACAGCATCCAATTACTATGAAACATGTACTTTTCAATTACAAACTGGCAGCGGAAATTTGTTAAATATGGGTTTGTTTTCAAGAGAAAATTATTTTTGCAATGTCATCAACAGATGTTATTTTGTAAATCATGTTTCTTAAAATAATTCCACTACAGTGATTGAAAAATGTAGCAAAACAAAATGTTTTGTACATGTTAAGGATGAGAATTTCATCTAATTGAAGTTGAATTTTAATCGAATTTTACGATGAAATTAAGGAAAGCAAAACATAATTTCATATATATTTAGGTGACTTTAGTATAGGTAAGAGAAAATAACATGTTGCTGTTTGACTGTAGTACATTTTTTTGTTTTAGATATATCGAGTGGTAAATCAATTTTTCTTAGCTAGTAATGTTTCATTTTCATTTGAGATTATCCTGCTTGTATCTTCTTTCTACTATAATAATATACTTGTACACTCTTGCGAGTGACTTTTTCATGAACTCATTCAGAAGAATACTACTAAGTTAAGATGACCATAAAAAAAATCGAATGAATATAAAGTGAAAGAATTTCAAATTGAATGTGTTACGCGTATCCAGCCATTTGGATAACAGTACGCATCCGTACACGTTATATTGTACATCAAAAGTGTACGAAATGTGTACGCATTGCAACACTGGTGACAAGTAGCACAATAGAAACTCTAGTAAAACACACATATTTGACTATAATGAGGACACGAAGATTTGCCAGTATAATTGTACATGTAACAGAGATTCACATTCAAGTTCAAACTTTCTCCCGTTCACTCTTGTCATAGTTGAGTTCCGTTTGTTTAAAAAAGCTAAGTAATAGTAATCGACGACGTTCAATGCACAACTTCTTAAAAGTATAAAACTACGGAAATCATGTTTAGTTTACGTACTATATTCTTCTTTGGCATATTAAACAGTGTGTAAAATCTGTTTGATTAGAGTTCGTTCTATTGTTATATGTGAACGAAATCGTTTGTTTTTAGATTATGTATGTTAATTCTTAATGGTCGAACTAGTGTCTGAGTAGGTAATACTTTTTAGAACATAAAATTGAACTGATGATGGACAAATACTATCATAATTAAAGCAAGTGAAGGTGATGATTCATTCAAGTTCTTCTCCAGTAAAACAAGTACAAATATAATTTGTATCATGGTGCTGCTTTTGTCGATTTGAAACGAACTGCCACCATTTGGCAAAGAAAATTAAATAAATATGAATAATTCAAATTAGCTATAAAATGACTTTCCTTACAACATGAACATCAAGCTCGAATAAATCGATAATCTCATTAACGGCCAAATTTATTCTCGTTCCTATTTCAACTATACTGGAATGGTACAAGTGCTAGACTAGAGGTTATAGCTATTTCCTTGTAATGTAATTGAACATGAACATCGACATCTACGAATGACTTCCTCACACTTGATCATGACAATAGAGGCCTAAATCACTTGACCAATGGCCAACAATGCTCATATTAATATTGACCATTGTCCGTTTGAGTATGAGAAAAACGGTTTGAATCAGTGTTGTTTTCTTCTATTGTAATTATTCTATTATGCCACAAAAAATACTTTTAATTACGGATTTCTTTTCTAAAAGTCGTCCGACATCCATATCGAATGCAGCTCTTTTTCATAAGCCTAATAAAATAATAAAAAAAGACGAACAATCAATCACAGAAAATGAACAAACCGATGCTACTCTTGATCCATCGACATCAAATCTTCATTCCGAATGTAATATTTGCAGCATCATCAACATGTATAGTTTTTGCATAAAGTGTTATCTAATCATTTGAATATTTTTTAGTAACAATGAAAAACCATGATACGTTAATTTCAAATGAATTAAGTTCGAATTCAAAAGATTCATTACGGCAAATCTCTTCATCATCTTCTCGAATTAAATTCGTTCGTCATCGTAGTGCCCCTCTTCATCATCGTAGTCCAATCAAGATTCGTGAACATCCATTAAATCAACAGGAACTTGACGATATACGCGCACGAATTCGTGCATTTAGAAATGATTTATATAAATATAAAGCATCGTATTCTCGTTCACCTGTCAAACGTCCTAATATTATCGGCGATATTCTTCTAAGTCCATTCAAAAGTCCAACACCACAAACACCCATAAAAAGGTAGACGAATCAATCATTTAATATTAACAATCGTAAATTCATTCTTTCTTGTTCTGAAGTTATCCATCTACTCCAGCTTATGAACGTTTCGATTCACTGATAACTAAGAACATTGAATTACCATTGCCAAAAAAATATGAATACTTACTTGAACAATACAAATATCTCGACTTTCTTGTTTGTCGGACACATAACCATGGAGGTATAAGTACATTCGAAAAAGTTCAACCCGTCATACAACAAAAAACAAAACGGTAATCGATGATAGTTTTTTTTTTCTATTGTAATTTAGTTATTATTTTCAATTTCGAATAAATGGATTTAGAAATTTCACTTTACAAACACTTGGTCGCATTAAAACTGTATACCCAACAATGTATAGATTTCAACAAGAAAAAATTCAATTGCCAACATTAAGTCCAATCAAACTTAGTTATGAATTAACAATAGCACCAAGTATTGTTAGTGAAAAAATAACATACAATATAATTTATTGTTTTGTTTTGTTTTGTTTTAGCTGATTTTGGTATTGAGTCAAATATAGAAATAACTCCATCAGTTATTGTCGAACGTATTGATCGTTTCCGCCGTGCTTTATTTGATTTAGTCAAAAGACATCATCGAGTAAGATCAATTCTATGCAATCCATAATTCTTAATTCTAAGAAGAATTAGTATGATAGTTCATGTTGAGAATATTTTATAGATGATAACGATGTACTTTCAAATAAAATATCTTTCTCTTCAAGAGAATGTCGGATTCGAAGGTCGAAGAACATGAACTGATTACTATCCATTTGTTAGTTAGATCTTATTCAAGCATTTATATATATAGCCATAATATAATTTCAGAAAACTGATGATTGCTTTTATTGATTTACTATATAGTTTTCTCTCTTTTGCAAAAAATTAATGGTGGTCGGAAATAATTTAATTCATTTAGCGATGAGTGTAGACAAGATGAACAGTAAGTGTGCATTGATTTTTTTCTCTGAATCGCTGAGAAACAACTTTGAAATAGTTCTTATACATCAAGAGTTCATCATATAAATCGTGGCAGGGCCAAGAAGTTAAAGTGTAATCCGATCAGTACCTACACAAAAACATGCATTTGAAACTTCTTAACATCCAGTGTCAAAGAGTGTCGTATCGCTGCTGAAATGGAAGAAAAAAAATCATCGTTTCTTAGAAAATCATACTAACACTGACAACAGTTAATGAACAGTTCAGTAGACAATTACTTGTTCTATTATTCTAGTTGATCGAGGTATTCTCAGATTTAATTTTTCCCTGGATTTGCATATAATTATTTTTATCTTGATACAATTTTACGTGAAAGAAATTAACATCGAAACATTTTCTAGACATTTCTATCGACGAAACTTCAATTAAATATCGAAGAACTGCCAAACGATGAAAATCTTGCAAGATGGCATCCAGATTTTGATCTATTGAATATTCCTGATATTGAAATATCACCATTACCTCAATCACCCGATAAAGATTACAAACAGTTGATAGCTTCACCAATTGAAATTCGTCGTTATGCTGACAAAACACCATCGGAACGTGTTAGACGTGCATTGTTTTCAACATTATCAAATGATGATTCATCATCAACAATTACACTATCGTCGTCCGACAAGGAAATATATTCCATCGATGGAATATCATCATCATTAATTGAAAAAGTAATAATTTAAAATGAAACACAGAATCGATTTCGTTCTGTTGTTTTAATCGTATTTTTACATTCTTTCGTTAAGATTCGTTCAAAAGAAGCAAATAAATTATTATTAACTAAAGTTGATCAGGAACAACAAATGCTCGCTCGTCTTCAACAAACAATCGAAATAATACAACAATTTTTCATAGCTGAACGTGCAACATCACTTGAATTAGATCATGTTGCTAAACAAATTCGTGATTGTCATTCAAGTCGGCTATCTTATAGTAAGAAATAAATTCTAATGAATATTTTTTACATTTCTTTAATGTTATTTCAATAAATTTAGATCAATCTACGGAAACTCTTCATTTCCTTCATACATATCCGGCAAATAATGGATGGCTTTCAATAATTACTATTCGGGGTAGACATTTTCTAAAAATTAATCGACACAAATCAATAAACACAATTATTGAAACTATTCAACGAGAACTACAGAATTAGTTAAAACACACACTTATTTGTACATATGTACATGCATGTTTTTTTTCCTTCGTATCTTCGTTGATGTTAAGAGATTTTGTTTTAGTTTGACAATATCATGCAATTGTTAATCTTATCATCTAATTGAAATTTCATGTTTTGTCATTTTCCTTTTTTTACATTCATATGAACATTTCTACGTCCATTGGGACTGTCACAAAATTATGATTCGAATTCGATCAGCTGAAATGCAAATAAACTATGACATAAATCATAATTTCATCCTTTTATTAGATCGAAAGAATAGTATAGTATTCGTTTGAAGTCTATCAATAAATGATAAATTATTTTTTACTTATGAATAAGATTGAATTTTGTTTTTCACTAGTTATACGTGTATGCAAAACTAGAAGTTTTATTAGTTATTGATAAACTTATAATTAATTAGAATTAAATTACACATTAGAACTATACGAGGGACACGCTGCAGTAAGACAAATTCATTCGAGTTACTATAAATATCATCTTGCATGTTGTCTTTCATTAGAAAGCAAACATATGACTTCTTAAGTAAAACATTGTTCAGAAGACATCAAAGTACCGAAAAATATCTGGCATATGACAATCACAAAGCAGCGATAGTGTGAGTGATTCATAACTTATTCATTGCTCAGTTGAGCACACTCAGAACATCATCTTCTCGAATCATAGAAGCATAAAGAAATTTTTAGTAATCCATTAAGGGATTCGATTGTATATTTCTCGATCAGTTGAACAATTGAATTGAATTTAGTAGAACTAATCGTATTTCTTGTTTTTATTTTACATATATATCTTAATGGATACGTTGGCAGAAATAAGATAATCGACTTCCATGATTTTTGTCTAACAAATCCGAATTGAGAAATAATAATAAACATGATAAGAATAAGAATGCAAATTCTATATTTCATTTCGTTTCGTTCTCGTACTTTCTTTGTTTTATTTCGTCTCTTTGTTTCTCTCTGTGTGTGTGTGTGTGTGTATATAAATGTCTTACTCGAAATCATTTCATCGCAGTCTGTTATCAATGCACGCAAATGCGCGAAAAAAACTAGTATTACCTCAACAATGAAAAAAATGAACATATGAATTGTTGTGCGTGTGTTTGTGTGTGTGTGTGTGTGTATGAAAAAAAACAAGAAGCCAACGAACAAACAAAAAAAATAGAGCCACATGTTTTTTCCTCTTATCTCATCACACAGACTTCGTTTGTCTTCAATCTCACATACGTACAAAGAGACACAAAAAAAAGAAAAAAAAAGGAAAGCAACTGGCTGCCTAGCACGGCCAAGAAACAAGAAGGAAAAAGAAAAGATGAAGAAAAAAAAGAAAAAAAAGAAAGAAATTAAGACCGACCAAACGGTGACAACAACAACAACGGCAACCAAGGACAGAGCAGAAAATGATAGAGAGAGCGACGGTCATGCGCGCACACACGCCAACACACAGGCATCAGCATCAACATCATCAAAAATGGCACTCGAGACGAAGTGAAAAAAAGAAGAAAGAGAGACAGAGAGAAAGAAACAGACAGACAGACAAGAAAAACGGCACACACGAGAGAAACTTGGTGGTGGTTGAACAATGAACAAAAGATCCACACAAGTTCTCTCATTCAAGCCAGAAGATCGCGAGAAACAAGGAGAAAGAACTAGGGAAGGTTAGAGAAGAAAAAAAACAAATGATTGGCTGTTGCATCAGTATGTCTCTTCTATGACAGATCCTAATAAATATATGAAATCAGATATTAATTGTTTATTCATATTGGTTTACACATACTTGTGAACCAACAAGTGATGGATCATTTTGTTGTTGTGGAGGTGGTGGTGCAGATTGTTGTTGTGGTTGAGGTTGAGCTGCAACTGATTGTTGTGGTGCTTGCATAAAAAGTGCTGCATGAGGATGTCCATGATGATGTTGTGGATTAACTAAACAGAATGCACCCGGATGACCATTAGCGATTTGTAGTTGTTGTAATTGCTGCATGGGTAATACAAATGCGGCACCAGTTTCAGGTCCTGGTCCATGTGATAGTTGCATGTAGGACGGAATAGCCGGATTAAAAACGCCTAACGGCGGTCGAAGTTGTGCTGCTTGTGCATACATTTGATGATGTGCAGGATGTTGTTGATGTTGTGGGGGACCGGATACGATAGGCGGTGGAGGTTGTTGCTGTTGAGCAGGGGCTTGTTGAGGAAGCATTTGTGCTGCTGACATTGATGCCCATGGTGGGAATACTACAGCTGGTGATGGATAAGAAACTGTTTGATCCATTGGATATAATGGATGTCCACTTTTCATGTCCTTGAGAAAAAATATATTCATCGAATATCAGTTACCTATGTGTTAGATCACTTACATCTAAACCTGGTTTATACATTTTCTTATTTTTATTACTAGCATCAGCAAACTTTACATGTACGTGTTTATCAGCAAATTCTATACAAGTTTGAACATTAAAGTTATTTGATAAACATATCATTGAAAATAAATAAAATATTACTACCTGGAAAACTCTGATTATGGAATCGATTGATAATTGCTTGGCATTGTTCTTTATCATTCATGCGGGCAAAGCCAACACCACGTGATTGCTTTTGTTGATCACGTAAAATACGTACACTAACAACAGTACCATATTGACTAAGTGCTTCGCGTAAATCTTGTTCTGTCATTTGAGGATCCAAATTAGCAAAGTATAAATTAGTTGTGTCTTGTTCTTGTTGCTGTGAAGACTAAAATAATAAAAATAGATTTCTTTGTTAAAATATGATTCATATATGTAGATATATATATATATATATATACTTTAGCTAATTGTGCAGTATAGCCTTTTTTCTGTAATTGAGCTATTGCCATTTGAGCGTCTTCATTAGATTCAAAATCAATAAAACCGAAACCTTTACATTTATTTGTTTGCTTATCAATTATTGCTTTCATCGATTTAACTTTACCACAACTAAATACAAGTATATAAAGATAGAAGCATATATTCGAACATGAATAGGTTTTCAATATTATGATAATCAATGAATTTTTATCTTTACCCTTCCACAAGTTTTGCAAGATCTTGATCAGAGTAGTCAGCTGGTAAATTTTTTATATACAAATTTGTATCACTGAGATGTTGCTGATTTTGATGAGATGATGATGATGAGGGTGATAAACCATTATTAACTATATTTTGATGTCCATTTATATACGGCGGTCGAGATTGATCATAAACAACATGAGACTGTGGAGGCTAAAAAAGTAAAATACATATATATATTGTACCATGTCATAATATACCCATATTCAAAAGAAAAATGTTGACAATTAACTATCAAAATCGTTTCTTTCGCGTATATGTATGTAAATTTCTTCGTTTCTTTTTTTCAAGTAAATGATGTTATTTATTACATATATACAAACCCCTCCTGTCAACAATTCATAGCACACTTCAGCTGTTGTTGGTAATGGTATGAGCTGTGTTGCCGACGATGCGGCATTCCAGTCCATTAATCCGAACAAAACAACATCGCTCTCCATGTCGAAAAAGAAGAGAACAATGATAATAGCAAAAATAATAATAATAATAATAATAATAGCAGTGGTAATAATAATACCAGTAATAACAACTGTATGCAGATAGTCGTATGGTCTATACCTAAGTATTAGTTTTCATCGAAGACGAAAAAACATACCATCTTGAACATGATGAGAAATATAGAAACAGAACGAGAAATGCGCACATATAGACATGTCTCTATAGACCATGTATATCAAGCGAGAGCGAACACTACCGGTGCGTAATTTTGACTGATTATAGAGTAGAATGGCAAGAGCGAACAAAGTGGCTTTCTGCATTCGTTCGTTCCCTCCCGTCCTGGTTCCGTTTCTTTTTTTCTATTTATACGGCAATACTAAAAGAGCATTGGGACGAGGACGAGAAAAGGAAAGAGAGAGAGAGAGAGAGAAAACGCAGGAGTGAAATGTAATCATAGTAAAAACTCATCAATATAATAAGCCCCTTTACACAAGCAGTACGATGCGGACGCACAGGAGAAAAAGAAAAAATGAATGAGTAGTAATGCAAATACTCTAGGAACGAAGCAAGGCCTAAATATTTGCTTTGTCGATGGGCGACAACCGACAACTATAAACGAAGAGAAATGTGCATATACAAGATGGATTCTATTACACGTACATATACATAGACAAGAGAAAGAGAAGTGTATGACACATCTTTTTTTCTTCTTTTAACTACCACTACTACTGTATTATCTTTACTGATAGTTCGAAGGAACAGAACAAACTTGTTTTCTTCGTACGTATATTTGCTCATCTTAAAGATGGAAATCATTCGATTAATCGTTCAACATGTGTGTATATCACTTACTGAAGATGAAAAACAAAGCATGAATCTAAGCTCGACCCGTAAGACATGAACTCTACCATAATTGTTTATAAACAGAAAATGAGTGCATTTTTGATTCCCTATATATGTACTAATAATACATGATCAAGACTTCTTTCTATTTTTATGTGATGCGAAACAGCCGCTTATACAAATCTTGATTCTCTCTCCCTCTCGCTTTATATATATATATTTACATATGAATCGAACTTGGCCTATTGAAAATCGCTGAACGACGATAAGAGAAAGAGAAGAAGCCGGAGGTGGCCTCAGAATTAATCATAAATGCTT
The DNA here is from genome assembly GCA_900239685.1 of Rotaria macrura. Classification (NCBI taxonomy): domain Eukaryota; kingdom Metazoa; phylum Rotifera; class Eurotatoria; order Philodinida; family Philodinidae; genus Rotaria; species Rotaria macrura. The sequence continues at coordinate 144,154 of OENT01000164.1, forward strand.
ATAGTCGCCAGCATCATTTATTTTTCTTACCCTCCTCCTTCTTCTTCTTCTTCTGAGTACTACTAAACAAATCGTATCTGTTATTGCTACATTCCCTTTTCTTCTTCTTCTTCTTCTTCTTCTTCTCTGATGTTCTTCTGTCTTCATTTATGCTTGTCCTATCTCCCTATCTGTCTGTCTGTCTGTCTGTTTGTCTGTCTCATTGGGAATAGAAGTATAGTCCGCAATAAACAGAGAGGAGAGAGAAACACAGAGAGAAAGAGAGACAAAAACGGAGTCTAATCAATGTTAGCTGGAAGCTATTCAATGAACAACTTCAAAGTTTCTTTAGTTCTATCGCATCATTCTTAATTGGCATCGAATATTTAATGCATAAAAGTTCCATGCATATTAGGTAGAAAACAAAAAACGAGAAGACGAAAATAAGCCAAAGCTAATAGGAAGTTTTACTTTCAAACATATGTATATACAAAATAAAATGAAGATTATGGCAACATTGTACATGTCATGCACAACGTATCAGGTTAATCGATTTCAATGAAGTTATTTCTGTAACGACATGATGAGATTTTAGCACGCACATATATGTTTAGATATTATCGATAATGTATGAATGAATGAGTGAATGGACCATCTAATCAATAAAGACTAGAGTGAAATATTATCTTTTCTCTCTCCCCCTCTCTCTCTCTGTCTATCCTAAATACATACAATAGAAATAATATATCATTATTGTTAGTGTTTATTAGTAAATACAAAGTTTATCTAAACCTGCAACATGTCTGTCTTTATCAGATGGAGATGGCCATATATATATATATATATATATATATATATATATACACAGTATGAGTTCTTCTCACTATCGTTGCGTTCTATTTCCGTGATGAGAGCTTCATGGGGCTATTGTTACTTTACTCAATGATTACTTTTCAAGGTTACAATAGATTGACCCATTAATAACTGAAAAAACAAAGAAATGAAATGAAAAAAACATAACTCATTTTCTTTTCATTCATGAACGATACTTCCGGAAAAGTGAAGAATCAAATCGAGGCAGACAATAAATATAAATATATATATAGATAAGTTATGTATATGAAAAAAATAGTGATGATTGAAGCGCTCTTTTCTCATTATCCCTCTAATCAAACAATAATATCTTGAGAATAGCAGCGACTGAAAAAAATGTAAGGAAGAAATGGATGGCAAATATCTAGATAAATGATGAATTCGGGTGAACCTTCTCTTACAATTTCAATTAGATGAATCAACTTATTAAAAGAAAATAAAAGATGAGATAGAAGAAATCTAGCTCCGTATACTTACAACATAACCACCATAAGCTTTCGGCGAGCGAATATTAAAATGTGGCGCTATCTGTGCAGAACGTTCCATGGAATGTTCTGCCAGTCGTAGATAAGCTTCACGTTCAGCTGTTAATGCCATGTTTGTTATTGTTGTTGAATGTTGTTGTTGCGTTTGCTGTTGTTGGACGTGACCGGATGAATGGGGATCAATAATTAAATGGTGTAAAGAAGGCGTTTGCGATGTATTATAAGATGCCGGTTGCTAAATATCAAGAACAGAACATTCTATATTGTCATAAGCAATCAAACTTTAGTCTATTAGAAAAAGAAAGAAAGAAAGAAAGCAAAAACTGCCACGAATCATCCACCTGTTACCATCAAGAAGAAAAAAAAACACTTGCTGGTATATATTACGATAAATATGTGTATATTTTAGTTACATATGCCTTTACCTCCCCTTCACATCTGACCATGTCTGTTTTTTTCTAATCATTTCTGGTGTGTCACCAAAAAGAAAAAAAAGTCGTACACTACATATATTTATATACGTCAGGGTCAAACATAAATACTTTTCGACAAAAAGTCGAAGAATAATCGTCATTTCTCTCAATTTCTTTCTGTTTTTTTTTCGCTTTTCATATTACCAGTCATTATTTTTTTTCTGAGTTTTTTCTTCCTTACCATTTACATACATCATATACAAAAGGTCATCACATATTTAAAAAAACATCACAATCGAAATGACTCACCAGTAATGTTGAAGCAGCTGTAGCTGTCATAATTACCATATCTCTATTTTTAAACTAGAACTATTAAGAATTAAAATATTTTTGATCTTGACCGTAATGACACACGCACCCAGACACTAAATGGGTCTCTCTCTCTCTCTCTTGTTGGCTTTGAATAATCTATAAATGAAATGTTCAAATGAACAGTAAAAGAGAGCTCGAAAGAAAAAGATAATAAATACCACAGAGAAAGACGGACATGAAGAGAGAAGCGAGACACAGAGAGAAAAAGAGACCGTATACACATACACACGTATATATGTATATACATACAGTTTGATTAATGAGCAGCCGGTACATCTCACAAGCAACTGACTGTTATCTACAAAAATACTGCTCATCACATCTATTCTTTTTTTTTTCTTGGTACTATATCTTCAGTTTCATATCGTATGAAAGATCATCTAGAGGGCACATCAGGTTACTAAAAAACGACTTAATACATGAACAAAAACCACAAGGAAAATAATAAACAATTAGCTTCGAAAAGCAAAAAAAAAATCCTTTTTCACTGAATAAATCTAACCAATCATTTGATTGTTCAGTGCCATTACATTGCAATATTAATAGTACAATATAAGGTCATCAATCGATCGTCATCATTGAATTATTCATTAGATAGTGTTGACGACGGGATGTATCAAATTAGTTCAAACTTGGAATAATCCAACTGTGAATTAACAAGAGGATAATGAAACACGTACTATACTATTTAATTATCTCCTCTTTCGTGCTGTGTTCAGCGATGAACAAAAAAAAACAAAATAGTTAGAAGGAGGAGTTCTAAATTGTAGTATATACACAGATATATATATATATATATCTGGACACTCACACACATAAAAAAATGTATATTAAACGAACAGAAAATACATCACCTCGAGTGTTGGCATGACAAGTATCCACCGTGTTTGGTCAATACTGGTATTTAATGATGCAGAACGTTGTCGGGATGAAGAAGAAGGAGAATAACAACTAGCAACAGCATTAGCAGCAGCTAAACGAGCTTGTCGTTCAAGACTTGTATCTAACTGACAATAGTGTCGACTATTCAACGATGAAGATGATGTCATTTAGTGGATATATGCGAACAGAAGTGACAAATAAACATGTATTTATATATAAATCACACTCCAACGACAAGAAGTAGATTTGAACGACGAATAAACGAATAGTTAGAGAAAAAAGAAAAATCGCCACGATTTCTATGGATTATCTCAGTATATATTTATATATATATATATGTGTGTTGAATACATGTCGAATCGAAACAGAACAGGACAGCATCGATAGCGACGTTATCAAATGATGTCATACGATGTCGATAGAAAATAGGAACTTTTAGCGTACCAATGAAGTAAAGAATAGCGGATTATAAATCCAACTGCAATCATGCAAAAAAACAAACCCTTTTATTAACATGACATTATGACTTATTGAAATAGTTTCTTATCAAAACAAACATCTTTTCAATATTCAGAACACGAGAAAAGTAAATACGTTTGACGGGAGTACTTTTTTCTTTTCATTAACAATTATTCAGTGAAAATTACCTGATGAGCAACGACAGTTGACATCTTTTATACTTTTTAATAAAAGTGTATATATATATATGTATCGGTGAATTTGTCTGTATTCGTTCGTGTTTGATTAAAAACTAAAACTTATACACAAGTTTATATGTATTAGTGAGTATATATATATGTATGTTTGTGCGTGTGGAGGTCGTTGTTAGTTTCCCCCCCCCCCCCCCGTTTTAATCTATAATAGACAAAGGCACATCGTTCTGTCTCATTTTCTTTTTTGCCTTGTCTCTATTCTCTATGTTCTCAAGCTAAATCAAGCGCACACAAAGCGCGAATGGGTCGATGAAAAGAAGATGCAGAATAAGAAGAAATAAACCGACCGAAAGGAGAGAAGGCGAATAACTCTCTTGTTCGTCGTCACACGATGTACTCATCACCATCAGCCTAGCCAGTCAGCGACGACCATTGCCGCCGTTATTGCATGTGAGATTAGCAATATACAAGAAAAGCGAGAACAGTGGGTTTGATGAAAAAGGAAAGGGTGGAGGGAAGGGAGGGTGAATGAAAAAGAGAAAGAGAGATGAACAGACAGATCGGTCGACACAACGAACGAACGAACAGTCGTCGACTTCCGGTAGCGCAATGCAATGTATTTATGAGCGAGCGAAAGGAAATGGGGTGTGTAGCGTGCAATTATGAAAGAGTCTCCTTTGATAGTTAAAGGTGCAATAGATCGATGTATATCGATACATGTACATATGTATACATGCGCTGTTGCTTCTTTCGTATCGAAAGTGTCAGATACATTCAACATGCATTTTGTTTGTCTCAAATTAAAACAAGGCTATTTACTTCAGCTGTATTAATTAGGTAGATGTAGATTTAATGAGTTTCCTTGTGTCTTTCTTTTTTCTTACACACTTACACAGAAAAAGAAGAGAAAGTCAATTCCAGGGTTCTTTTCACTGTCTCTGTCGAATCCAACTGACAAGCTATCTCATGCTTGATTGAGACCATCCTTTTATTTGTCTTAGTATTTCTTCGTCTTTTTTTTAATTTTAAATGACGATGTGTTGACAACCAAAGCTCTCATATAAATATAGCAGAAATAAGTGATGCCTCTTATTTCATCATTCGGTCCTATGCGTCAAGAGAAGGATAAAAAAGAAGCTATCTTTAGTTTTGATGATAGTCATTCGAGAAAAACAGCTGCTGCCTTCCTGTATGTTATCACAATTTATTTTTCGCTAAACGCACACATACGTGCATAGTCAAAGAAAAAACAAAAAAGAAAACAAAAGAATGATGAAAATGAACGAAGGTTTTAATTAATAACAAAGGAAAATGACATTTCAAGTATTCATGTTTTCTTCTCTATGATAAAGAATTTTGTGGTAACAACATAATCAACATACAACACGATCCAAATGAAAGTGTTTTTCTTTTTGTTTTGTCTAGCACGTATTTCTGACTAAATTTGCTTTCTCTGTTCTCTATCGTTGACTGGTCGTACAAAGTAGTCGATTAATTCGATTAGAGACCAGCGAGTTACAAAAGAAAAGAATATTTGTTTGCGTTTTCATATCTTCTAATGCGTCTACATTAGGTGAACGATGGCAATGATCTAATTTTGATATTTGACTTACCGTAGAAGATGAGTGTGCTTCAATGAAATGGGAAATGGATCACCCACTAGTGCGACCACAAAAACATTTAGGAAGAGGTAAGGGACTGTGTTTCGTCGTTGTCGTTGTCGTCGATTGCGCTACAGGCCGCCACTAACACCAACGTAGTCGTAAGAAGGGAGAGTAGCAAAAAAAATCTACAAGAAGAAACGAGCAAAAAAAAAGAAAGAAAAGAAACTGGGACAGAAAAGAGAGGAGAAGGAAAGCGAGAATAAGAACAACAAGCCTCTTCTTCCTTCCTTGTGCGCATTAGTATATATATATATATATATATGTGTGTGTGTGTGTATCGACAGCCTTAAAGCAAACGAGTAATAGCCAAGGCGAACAGACAGCGTTCTATTCTCTACTTTAGACTAACGCAGCGTTTTTCGAGAGACCAAGAGTAAAAACAGCCGTTGTATTTCTCAATCTGAAACAATACTGTTTCATCTGACATACTATTTGTTCGTTTCATGATGTATATAAATTGTTCACAAAATAAATCTAATGATGATCAGTCATGCATCAAATTCTATTTAGAAAAATCTAACGAAGAAGAAAGAAAGGAAAAAAACGTGCGACTTATAACGATGGTTATTCGATACGACTAATAAATCAAAAGTTATTATTTTTTTCCTGTTTTAGCTCTATGATTTTTGCACAGCTGTTACCATCAGTACTCACAACATGACAGCATTGTCTTTCCAACATATAGATAAGATTTATATACATATATGCAAATGTATGTGTATATGCTCATGTACTGTCGCACAGAAGAGGATGTTGTTATTTTCCGTTGTTTTTTGTTATTGTTGTTATTGTTGTCGATGATGATGATGTTCGAAGTGGTGAGTTGCGACTGTGTCGGTAACCTACAATGAATAGAATATGCATAACTTCATCTGTTCGTGTTCTTTTTGTAACAAAAAAAGAACGTCGAAAACGAGGAGAGAAAAAGAGACCTGATTAGAAGTTGGGTTGACTGTGTTGGTGGACGTAGTAAGAATAGACAGGATGGAAAACAGTAAACGAGAACGAAAGAAGAAAAAAAATAAAAAAAAGAAAATAAGAACAGAAAACGATGATGCTTTTTTTTCTTGAGGAGGAGTAGTATGTGAACACGCACGCGAGCAAAACAAATTGTCAGATATTTTCTCTTCTTTTTTCTCTTCTTCGCGTTTCTTATGAGTCCGGACGTGTGCTTGTGTGTGTGTGTGTGCATGCCTATTGCTACTTCTTCTTATGTTTGCTTGCATTTGTCATTGTTAATAATTTCAAATTGCAAACAAGTAGTATAAAATTAAGAACATACATTCCGCAGCAGACAACACACACATCATGAAGAACGAAATAAAGTATATAACCAAGATAAATTGTGCCAAGATTAGTTACTATTGAAAGAAAAACACGTAAACGAGCAATTGTTTTCGATGTATATGATCGATTAAGGATCAACGATAAACAGTAATAGATCAAGGCAAATAATGAATCTGGTAAATTGAATATGGAATCAGTGTCAAATAAGCCAAAACCTCGGCCCCATCGAGATGTTAATACACGTGAGCAACTCATGCGTTCACTTATATCGCAAGCTGCTCGATAAGATGGATCACTTGTTTTCCGTGTTTCAACATAGAATGCATAAAATGAAAGACCCAAGCCGACTACACATAGCGTTGTTGTTGTAAGACGATAAATTGACATTGAATTTGATATGCGTACCTATTAATTAAAAGAAACGCATGAATAATTGAAGAATTCTCTCAAAAAAATATTGAAAACAGTCGTGAGTGAAAACAATGATGTTTTAGACAAGCAATCCTAAGTGTTTATGTATGGGTTAAATTTTTTTTGTAGGAAAATAATATGAAAATATTTTATTTTTGAACATTCTAAAGTATGTTGATTTAAAATTCTTCGTCTATGTAACAGAAAAAAACGTCAGTTGCTGTGTCTTTGACAGTAAATATTTCCATAAAGACTAGAGACCATTCTGACATTATTTTTTAAAAATAATGTTCTTTTTTTAGGTCATAATATCAATTAAACAGCAAATAGCGTTAGTATTCACGGTCGATTAAGGATAATACTTGGTAGTGCTTTCTTTTTTATTGCATACCGTTTATTTAGACGTTGGTGTTGTTTATAATTCTGATCAATAATGAGTAATACCACAAAATAACAATCTATGATAAACGTTCAAACAAGGAAATGAATTTAGACGAAAAATATTCATATAAATTTTTTATTAAATTTCATGATCATACATGTATTTATTTATTTATTTACATAATGGATTCAAACTAGCAGGTTCTAGGTAATTCTGTCTATACATATACATATATATGTATACAAGAAAAAAATGACTGCCGATAAATAATGAAATACGTTAGCATATAAATAATAACTAGACTAATGATTAGTTTTTAGAAAAATTAAATGCAAAAAAAAAATTTTTTTTTATTACATTGATGTAATGAAACACGGGTGAATGTACGAAGATATGAATGGAAAAATAAATCGAATTATACGAAGTAAGAAGAAAACGCATTTATGCATAGCTAATAACAAAAGCATTAATTATCGTGTTTTAACGTCATTTGATTTGATATCATAGGTTGGTTGAAGTTTTAGAAAAAGATGACGTCTTGGCAAGCTAACTTTTTCATTTGTTTCATCATCGATTCCATTTATTCTTGTTATAGTTTTCAATGACTCATTATTTATTGATAAATCTTGCGCTGATAATTCTTGTGCTGATTTTGTCAGTTTCAAATTGGAATGAATGGAATTGTTAATCAACATTAATGAACGTTGCTGTTGCTGTTTTTGTTGTTGTTGTGCTAATAATGTAGCTATGGATGAGGCTGATGCTGATGATGAAAGATTATAATTGGATGTTGAACGTGATGATGGGTGATAAGAACGGTTCGATAATGATGATGAAATTGAATTTGTTGCTATTGTAGGTGATACGTGACGTTGACGAAATTTTTCTCGAATTTGTTGTAAGAGAAAAAAACAATCCGTGCAAATATCGATTGGTTCTGTACACCATTTTGTTGCATTGATTTTTTTACGAGAATGATTTGGTGTTGAACAACGCCGCGATCCCATGTCATCATAATTTATATCGTGCATGTTGGGTGTTATTGGAGACCTAAAGCGTATTGAGAATTACAGTTTATGACAAGATAAAACGATTAGTGTTATTCTTCAGAGGATGAAAATGAATTGAAAAGTAGACAGGAAAAAGATTGCAAAAAAAGCAATAATCTTCATTGTTTCTTTGTAAAGATTAAGGACTTTGTTAATGGCTTATTAGAAATTTAATTCCCATTGTAGATGTTCGAATTAGTAGTGAAGCAACGAAATGCAACACTTTGATCATTAAATAAAATATGCTCATAAAATGCTAAAAGTCATAAATAGAAAACTTTCCTTTCTCGAGAATAATATAAAAGCTGGTAACTGTGAAAAAGTTGTTTTTTCCGTTTTTATAGCGACACAAAGTACCTGACACTATTTGCTATTATACAGCCCGCAATTACCGTTTTATGCGTATTGAACTAGGAAATAGTTTGGATGCATCCAAAGTTCGACAAGAAAGTTCTTCAGAATAAATAGAAAATTTCCAATATTTTCTATAAATAGACAATATTAAAATCTTCCTATCAATATTTACAGAATTATATATATATGAATAATACTTTTAAATAGAACAAAACAGAAAAATAATTTATTCCTTTTGAAAAAGTTTCGAATATCTATCTAGATATGTATTAATTACAGTAATCATTTGCTCATCTTATTGAAATAGACGCAATACTACTATCATTGTCTGTTTACAGCAACTATGACCTATTCGAATCGAACTTTGCTTCATATAAATACTTACTGAGTATCGAGTGAATGGAATCTATCCGAATTCATAAGTGATCGTGTTAATGTTAATGGTGTGAATGCTTGTATGGGTACATCGTTTAGTCTTTCTTTTGGTAGAGCAATCTAGAGAAATGTATATAAATTTGAAGTAATTTCAAATAAACGATAGAATTAAATGCATCTTATTTTACTTGTGTTATACAATTTCGACAAACTTTCTGTTTACAAACATTACATTGAACACCAAATGTTAATGTTAGTATATTGAAATGAATTTTTCGACATGTAAAACATAACTAAACGTTTCATGAAATGTAAGATGAACAGCGTTCACGATCTAGTGAGTTTTGATAATTCAACTTACTTTGCCTTGAGCAACTTCCATATAAAGTTTTTCATTAAATAATAGATTTTCTAATTCAGCTCGGGTTAAAACATTTCGAATATGACAAAATTCAGTATATGTTAATGATAATGTATCTGAACTATTCTTCATAAGCTAAATAAATGAATAAAATTAATATTAATTTTGATATTGATTAAAAGCATTCATCGATTTATACCTGTAGAATACGTTCTTGTAGCTGCATGATTAAGTGCAAGGGTAAATCAATTTACAACTAATACCCCTATGCTATGTCGAGTGGCAGCTCATGGAATGGAAGACTACGGTTGTTCTTCTGCTACGCCGACGAATGATTTACTACATCAACATCCCTTCTGTTCCTTATGTTCGCTATTTCTCTTTTCTCTTTTTTTTCCGAGTGCTGGGTCATTGTAGTGCGTAGGCAGGATCTTTTTTTCTTGTCAGTCGGTAACAATTCGAAAAAAGCCTTAGAAGCATTCATTACAGCCGCTCTTTTTCTTTATTTTTATAACGGATGCATGCGCGCATATATATGAGTGCACGAGCATAACAATCAGTCAGACTAAAAGGTACTAAACAATAATACACTTGACGAATAAAACAGAAATGAAGATAAATTTAATATAAAAAAATGACACATGCAATAGTGATTAGGTTTTTCCTTCATTTGATACATTTTCTAATTCAAAATTTTTAATATCTGTCACTTTTAATTTGACTTTGTTAGCGTTCCATTATTGATTAAAATGTTGAATAGTAAATCGATAGATTAAATAGCATGTTCACTTACATTTTTCTGTTTTAGATTGTTGCTTTGAGATTCTGATAGAAAAGACAACAGTAACAAATTCATTTGTTAGTTGAATTATTTGCTCACGAACTTATCGTCGAATAAAGATAAAGATGATGATTAAAGAAGACAAACAACACCAGCGACTTGCTGTTTTCTTTTATGTTAATCTCGATATTTATCATAGGAATTTCAATCCGTTTTTCAGTAATACCTCAAAAAAATGTCAAGTGAACGAGTCGAAAAAGTTCATCATAAAATACTCTACTGACAGAAAGTGTAGACTATTGTTTTTTATGATAAGAATGTAAATGTGTTAGAACATTTCCATTCGACTTTCATTGTTGAATACGAAAAATATTCGACGAATATGTCAGTAAGAAAAACTTTTTTTCTAATATCAATTCGATATAATCGAAGTAATAAAAACCTCGAAATTGAACAAGAATGAACATCATTATTTATTCTGTATGATTGAGCTCGTTTCATTTTAATTTCAAACGACAGACGAATGTGAAAAGGATACAACTTGATCGAGACGAGATTAAATTTCTTTTACTGATTAAACATTTTTATCATAAGAACTTCGACGAATAGGACGTAACAATAACGAGTAGAAAGTGTACGAACCGATGCTCTTTAAAGCTTGTAACTATTTCTCATTGGAGTTATCTGAAGATCAATTGAAAATTGAGACCTATTTTCATATTCATTGTATGAGTTGAAAAACTTATTAATACTTTCGAGCTGTATTAATTCGTAGACTACACATTAAAGAATCAAACATACTATTGGACAAATTTTTAGGATAAAACTGAATTGATAGTAAAACTTTCAATTGAACTCTGTTATGTTGCTTTCTCTTGTAAAGAAATAACGAACGAACAAAAACATTTTTAATTCGATACTGCATCTGAAAGTGATTAATACCTAATCTATGTTTTTATTATGTATCGATACTTTTGGGATTGTAATTCAAACGGGACTTGTAACAAAAAATAAAAATGAATTTACAGTTTATAGTTAGACGTTCATGTTGTTGACGAATAATCTCCTTTTTATTCATATTGTCATTATTCATTCATACTTCACTAGTTCGTGATTAGTTAACTGAAATGAGAAAATAAAGTTAAAACACGTTAATTTGAAATACAAACGAAACGTAAACTACAGATTTATTGCAATAATCTATGTTTACTAAACACAAGCAAGGTACACAATGGGTTCATTTTTATCATTGTAAATGATAGCAATTTTTAATGAAATAACAAAATCAACATATTCACTTACTAATCTAATATTAATTATTTTTTCATTTCATCTATACATAGAAACAAGTAGATTATCCTTTAAATAAGTGAAAGCAACTCTTACATATTGTATGTGACATTTATTTATCCTGGAATGCTTTATTAGCAGTGACATTTCCATTTATATCAAACATTTATAATTATTAACCGATGGGAATATTAACATTAGAAATAACCTATTGAATAAACATTCAAGTTTTTAATTAAAAGATAAATCATTAATCATGGAAAACGAATGCTTGACTGAGTAATAAAAACATGATTAAACACAGATGCTATTTTAAACGAAGCATATGCGCGTTGCATTCAAATTTGAAAAAGTTGTATGAAAAATAAAGTAAAACAAATGGCATAGATTTAACTGATAACAATACTGAGGTGCTACAAAATTTGTGGTTTAGTATGGATTTTTATCTATGAATATTTGTTTTGCATAGGATAATAAAACAAAGCAAAAGGATCAAAGACTTAAATTAACCAATCAAGCTTTCTTCCTTCATGATTCAGATATTATTATTAATGGATGAAAGACAACGAATGACATTAAATATCCAAAGGCTAGCTATACTTTTTATTTTATTTTAAAGAGTTCCTTACATGTCAAAGAAAGGATATCAGTTTACAATTTCCTATTCTTCAGAAAGAAACCAAAGTCAAAGCTGTAACTAAGTTTGCCAATTGAATAATTCTAGTCAACGTTTGGAAATTATTATATAGATTTGAAAACCAGCAAACAAAGATGTATATTAGTTTTGAGTGATGATTGACCATTCGTTTTTAATATAGTTCGTGTGGTTCTTATCGTCTGAATAGATAAATATATTCGATAGTGATCTATCTCATGCCAAAATTTGTTCACATTCATATGCTACTACATTTGATGTATGAATCATATATTTAAGATGTTAATAAAATAAATTGTATAAGAATATCAGTTGCATCGATTGAAATAAAATATAACTGAGATTCGATCGCTTATAAAGTTTCGATTATTCAACATAATCGACAAAGAAACGGTATCAATATAATCAGAATATGTAATCGATCCGTGATCGAAAGTATATTGTCTGAACGTGTATAATAGTAAATATATATATATAATCGACTTCAATAGATGTTTAAACTTGAATTGAGAAGACAAATGGGATTAATATATATATATATATATAATACACAAAACAAATGAGAGTTATCTTTTTCAAATTCATATCTATGTTAGCTTAAAAATTAAACTTTTCTCAAAATCGATCACAATCTTTTAATATACATAGGACAAATTCATGTTTTTTTCTCTAAAACCAAACGATGAGTTGAGAAAAAAATGATATTATAAATATTCTGGTCATGTCGAATATGTGCTATTCCATCAATTTTTTATACAGACATATTTTATGTTCAACTAACTAGTTTTTTATCACTTGGAGTGTGTAAGTTTTGTTTTAGTTATGACTATACAAACACTTACACAAATATAGTAACTAAGGTAACCGACATATTTCATCATTCTTCTTTGTACGTGTGCCTACCTATCGATATACGTTGTCGATAGGTCGCTCATATTCTAATTGCGCATAGTCTGCGATGCCGCTCTCTCTCTCTCTCTCACTCGCTCACTCACACACAAACATACTTTCTTCACTCTTCATATTTCATCCTTCGAACTCTGAGACGAAGAAGAAAGACATACTCGTAGAGAACTTGCAATTGTTCTTTTTTCTCCTCTTTTTTACTGTATCGACGTAATCGCAAACGTACAGAGAGGTACAATCTTATCCGTTGGCCAACTTACTGCCTATCAACAAGTAAACAAAAAAAAGGAGAGGAGGAATATTTAGAGTGAACAATTGTATACGAAGTAAATTGCCATATGCTTTGAAACGAATCATTCCTGACATAAGATTTATTTGTTCACAATATTAATGACGATACGTTAGCAACGGCAATGACAGTTTTCAGTAATAATCGACGTTTATCCATCGTCACTATCTTCTTAGCTTCCATGGCTTTTCTACTGGTAATGACATCAGTAGGCGCTTTTATCTATATTACTCGGAAAGGTAAATCATTTGTAAAGAATAAAAAACTTTCAAAACGAAAACTTTTACATACATTTAAGAAAAAATTCTTCGCAAACTTCATCTCATATCAGTACTAATTATTATAATTGTCGAACTTGTAGTTCTAATTGCTGTTGTCACATGTTGCATAACACAATCGAGAAGTAAAGTCGAAAGCAATTTGTTTATTTCACATGATGATGATTATTTTCTTTTCCGTCAAGGTACGTTGGGTCTAAGTTTAGCTGCTCTTCTAATTCTTCTTTCTTTTCTTGCACTTATGACATTGATCTACTTTTTACGTAAGCGTCTCGATTTTACTAAACGAAAAAAATTCATGATCTTTAGTATTTTCTTTTCAGTGGAAGATATTATCAAAGATAGAATTGAACCACATCCACACACATCAAGTCCATACAAGTCCTATGAAATACATGAAATTAAATCAATCAGTCGACATGAATCACCAACACAAGCTTTGGCTGATGATACGGCCATACCAATTTTTACACCACCTGTACTTACACCATTTCCTCGCATACCAACTCCACCTGTTCCAATTATGTATGCACCATCAGAAAAATCGTTGACTTCACCCATAGATAAAGTTCTTAGTCCACCATATATACAAACAATATTTTCATTTCCACAAATATCACCCTATATTGTAGATTTTGATAAAGTTCATAAAGGTGAGCATTTTCTCGCGTTTTGTTTTTCATCATAGAAAAACTGAGATATTCTTGTTTCTCATCTAGATCTATTAGCCGCTATTGAAGAACGAACAATTCCAGCACTAGAAGAAGCTATTCAACAAGTAAAAGATAATAATTATTTCCAACAATTAAAATATGAATGCGAACGAGCTTTAGAATTATTAAATCGTTTAGTAAAAATTGAACATATGAAGTAAAACATACCTTCATTGTCAAAGTCTAAAACTCAAAATACATTCGAATATTGTTTTTTATAATGCTCATTTAGAATTCGAGTACTCCGACTTAATCAAGCAACCATAGCTGAATTACATAGTTATTCTAAACCACCGGAAGAAGTATCGAAAGTCATGCGTGCTACATTTTTGTTACTTGGACATTCAGACAAAGAAATACAAGTAAATTCAAAGGAAAAACAAAATTATTTGAAACGTTTCTTTCTTTCGTTGTATTTTGAAGGACTGGACACAGATTCAAAGTTTATTAGGTCGTCTGGGAAAAGAAAGTGTACGTCGTCGATGTTACGAACTTAATCCTCTTAGTATTACAGTTGATAAAGCACATGAAGCTAAAGATATATTAAGAAATTATGATCTAATTCGTGTTAGTGAAATTTCTATAGGCCTAGCGGCATTTTTTAGTTGGGTAAGGCGTACGAAAAAAGAATTTGACGAATAATTCTTAAAAAAATCTTTCTTTTCTCTACAGGCAGTAACAATGATTGAAGAACGAGAAAAATTATTAGAATCACAACGAACAATACGTCGATGAATAGATAATTATATTTAACTTATTGGTTTCTTTCTTAAGGTTCTTTTTTTGTTTATCTTCTGAGAATATATTTCTTGCTTTTGTAATTTTTTCAAATGATATAATAATATAAAGATTGAATATAGAATAGAGTGAATATGAATGCATTAATTCTTTAGAAAAGTTCATCGATTTATTTTTATTGAATCGATCTTGTTGATGTCAGAAATTATTATCACACATGACAAGTATATTGATGATAATGATAATGAGATCAACATAGAAATAAATGTTTAAAACATGTATTATTGTTCACTAGAATATCCTATGAAACATATAATCCCAAGTTAGACTTGTTATTTTGCTCATGAATTCTAATGCATTCGTAGTATGATTTTCAATAGTAATTTAGTTAATATTTGTCAATGCGATTATGTGAACTAGGGAAGTTAATGATGCGCTCAAGATGTAGAGAACTCTTGATGCCACTTCACTTCTGAAGTACAAAGAGTAAATACTTTAATAAGATCAGCATGAATTATTTTTCTAATTGGATATAAAGCCAAGAACTTTTCACCTTGAACTTTAAAATCTAGATGTGATTTGATAAAAATAATGAAATTTAATTCGATTTTTCATACTGAAAAAGCATCTATTGTATCATGAAGAAGTCCGTAGTTGAAAGATTTCAATATCTACTCGAATGTATTTGCGTTCTGTTAACTAAAGAATACAGCATAAATTCGAGAATAAGACTAAACTAATCTTGCTTGATATATTTTGACTATCATGAATCAGACTAATGTCAATATTGTATTCCAATTCTGTTCAAAAATTTTCAACATTTTCATAGTCTTTCGAATAGCATCTTCTTATACTGCTCATATCGAAGATGAGGCACTAACAATAGAATTCCCAATGCAGATAAATTTGAAATATTTATCAGAAATAATTATATTTATTTGAAATAATTATAAGTAAAATCAAGAATGTCTTAATCTTGATTAAATGAAAATCCAACAATAGTAAAATTAAATGCTGCTCAGACAACGGTATTTATGCATTCGATACATGTACATATATTCTATACCATTCCTCCATTACTTTTATTAATTCACTACGAAATGGCTTCGACAACTGGCACAATATTCGAAGATATATGGCATCTGTTTCTTGATCACATGGCTGCGTGTTCTGATGCTTCGGTTATATTTGCCAATCTGATGATTTTATTTGTTTCATCGACTTTCTACTTCGTTCAACTGGTTTATGAATTTTTCTAATCATTAGAATCTTTGTCATTGAACAACATAAACTACATCCTTGCCTGTCTATTGATTATTGATTTCTTACGAATAGCAAGTTCTACACTCCATTGGACTGTGATTGATAGCGTTTCGCAGTGTAGAATGCTATTTATTCATATTTCATTCTACTTTACTCAACTGATACGAATTCATTCTAAGACGCGTATACTAGTAACTTGCAATCTTCTTCAACTATTTCGTTTCCTCCGGTATTGTGAAAAAAACTTTCATCCACTTGTTTAGTTTTGTGTAGGTGCATGTTTCAATGCTAATTCATTTTAGGTTAACTTAGCTATGAAATTTAACATTGCCTAATTCATTTTAATTATAATCATCAACAATATTATGCTTATTGTTCGATGTATTTTTGCATACATGATTCATCGACGAGAAGTATCTATGAAAGAAAAACGTACGGAGGGCTATACAATAGGTTAATATGAACATTTAATACATGTGAACTTGACTTTACCTACAATCTTCTTAGTACAAATGAACAAGCCGTTCAATTTAAAATCAGAAACGTTCTCTTCTTTGTTGATCAATAAATGTGCCCCTTCGTGATAACGTATTTCACATACGAAGAAATACAATAGACGTCACGGCGTTATCGTTATGTATCCGGGTGAGATAATTCATCTTGACAAACAAGGTACAACGAATGAGTAATAAAACGACAGAAATAAATGATCGCATGTTTTGTACGATTGTCTATTGTGATATGCGTTGCGATTTATGATGAAACGGAATGTATAGAAAAACAATCAATCATTTGAGACTCAAATCAGACATGCAAAAACAAAACATTATGAAATATCTTGTAGCAAACTCCAGAACATATACGTAACTACATGGGAAAAGTTCGTTTAAACTGCTCAAAAGTACGAGAGATTAAACGAATTGTTTTTTCAAAGCTGTAAAATATGTCTTGATCATTTTAATGAATTGTAAAAGTGTTCTCTTTCATAGAGTCTTGATTAAAAAATCTAAATAGATAGAAAAATTTTTTTTTGTTAGACTATTTATCAGCTGTCGTATGTATATTATGAATTAAATATCGAGCTATGTTTATAATTTGAATAACGAAAATCGACAACTTTCGTAGATGACAATTGTTGTCGTCGTATCTGATGTGAACTCTGTTGAAATTAGTGACTACATGCTGATCTGTTTGCTTTTTACAACTAGTAGATTTGATGAGATCATCTGAAATCTTGTGACGTCATCGTAGAATCTAACGAATAGTTAATAGATACTACACTAACTTTGGAATGATTTCGTTCAATGTTTTGATACCTTCATGTATAATTTCTCGTAGAATCATGACAGAACTTCTATACATAGGATGGAATTCAATGAGAAAATTGATTCCGGACGCATATTATTCCCATGAAAAAGAAAGAAATTTTCTCTTAACTAAATGTATAGGTGAAGCCTAAAAACTGTTTATGATTTCTGTTTACATTCTTTACGTAGTCAAATGCATATCAAGATCGAATGCCATGGAAAGTTGTGCATCGTAAGGTTTGAATTACATGTCAAAAAAATGCAATGCTTCTCGGTATAACTGATATCTTAAATATTGGAATTTCATATGATTATTCTTGACATATAACTATCTGGCGAGAGCATTCAGAGCGTTGCACTTAGAATATTTATTAGGTTATGATAAAACAAACAATGGTATCATAAATGATATGTGTCAGCTATACAGTGTTTAATTATTAAGTCTAATTATATCAATGGAAATAAAAAGAACCATGTCGGATACATATATAGATATATTGTGATTCTCATTAGACATTATCAGTGTAAGATGTTCAAGAGAAAATTTCTATTTTGATTTATTTAAGTCGCATTAGCTACTAATACTTTCCGCAGACATTCAATTTTAACTCGAAAATACTTGTTGATGTAAGAAAAAATCTGAAGGAATGTTTCGACATCTAGATACGTTTGACCACATAATCTTCTTCGTTACAAAAACATTCATTTTTCAACGGCTCTTTTCTTGTATATTGACTGAGTCGTCTTTAATCGAACTCTTTTTTAATGATATTCAAACATCGGTAATTCAAAGATGTTTGTATCATTTGTTTTCATGTTTAACATGGCTTTGAATCAGTCATACCTAATAGGAAATAATTTATTCCAGCGAGAATTTCAAAACAAAACATATTCTTCTATCGATACTTCAAATTTAAGATAAAACTCAAAATGCTTATAAACTTAGCTAGAATGATTAATGAATCAATTTTAAAGCGTTTTTGTTTATTGTTTCAATTTAGAGGAAGCCTCGTGCTGCATAAGTAATATTTCTTTTGAGAAGATAAACATTTGAAAAGTTTTATTATCACTGCAATATATGAAAGGCATCACTCAGCAAGTCTAAAGTACTATAGCAGCGATGAATTCAGTGTTTATTTGTCCGGTTTAACAAGAGATTGAAGCATGCATTTATGTTCGGTTACATAGACTTATGTAATCATCTAAAAGCAGTCATCATGCCATTGATACTACTCGAAAACTCCATACACACTCTCATGTGATAGAATCCTTTTTCTTATACTTTTTTTTATTCAGTTGTAAAAATATCTCAATTGACATTGATTATCATTATCTTTGAATTCTCATAATTATTATCATAAGATAATGTAAGATAGACTTTTAATTCTATAAATCGATGACATGTCAAATTATCACATTCTTCATCCAAGATTGTTATGAATTACCAAAACTAAAAATCTTAATAACATTCTAGCCTTTTTTTCTATCCGAATTCTTTCTGTAATAAAAAAAAAGTAGAATCAATGTGTGACACATCAAATTCTTTCTATCATTTGATTATTAGTTAATCATTCTTAACTAAAAGATGTTTTATTACTAAACTGGGGGGACCCCGTTTCGGTTCGAATGAGTCGTATCTTATTTCGATCCATTTGAAAATATCTCCTTTGAGTCCCCCAATCGATGACTTCCCATTTCGGTCCTAATTCCATGATTGGTCGTGATCCATAAAATTTTCTGCGATTTAGAGGAGACTAACTTTTATAATCAAAATTAACAAGAAAAATCTTGGTCTAATCAACATTACGAAAACACAGGTAGTATTCATATAGAAAAAGAAAACTTATTTTATTTCTTCACCAATTTAGTTTTTACTGCTTGATCGCTTTGAGCTGCTAGTTGTGAATCTGTAAGCTCGTTCTTACTATGTTCATCCATTAGAGCAAGAAGTTGAGAATTAATATCTTCAGTCAACGTAGTCCTTTCGTTGAATGAACTCTGGATTTTTCTGCAAGATGATGTTAAAATATGTATTCATCTCAGAAAAGATTGTTTCAACGATAACTTTCTTAGGTGAGTGAGGCGTACAAGTATGAAAACCAGGTTCTCGAGTAATTGATTTGTTTTCACGACTTAATGATAAAGAAGTTGTAAATGATCTTTCACGATAGCGTCATACCCTGCTATTTTTATATTTTTTGTGTAAGTGTATATTGAAAACCTTGATAATTGAGTATTGGTGCATTACGATTTGTTGTTGTGAACTGCATGCTAGTCTTTGTTTTTGAGTATGTTCATTTTGACAATCGCTTCTAGTTAAATTTATTTAGTCAAACTATTGAATGGATTTAGTTTAACCAACTACCATTTAAAGGTGAACGTTTTGTGTTTTATAAGCATTAGTTAAGACTTATATTGTTCTTTCAAGTAGACGCATTATAAGTGAACTGGAGAGGGACCGAAATAAGAAGTCATCGATTAGGACCCAAATGAGATATTTTCAAATAGGACCAAAATAAGATAGGACCCATTCGGACCGAATCTGGAGTAAACCGCTAAACTTCAACTTCAATCATATATAATCATCAGTCTCATAATTGTTTTATGTTCGATTTAAACCATGTTTATATATTTATAGAAGCTAAAAATTCCTACGCTGAAAGAAAACAAGGAGAACAAGAACATACGATAGTTTATATCACAAATGCACACACACACAAACTTATATGCATTAGTATAAATGGATAGATGGATAGATAGATTTCAACATAGATAAAGTTAAGCATCTTCAGCAATGCTTGTTTCTGTATATTTAGGCAATAATCTAGTCGTACTGAAAATGTCAGAATTTGAAGTAACTGCAACAGCATATGCGTCATCATCATCTCTATCGCGATTGAATAACAATTGTACATTATCTGACTGACGATGAGGTGTTGTTATATATTGTCCACCAATACCTATACTAACAGATGATGTTATGGATGTCATTGATAATCGTTTGATTGTTCTATCGGTTGGATATCGTTCAACCATAGTCGAATCATCATCGTCGGCTGATGATGTTTGTTGTTGCTGCTGTAGTTGTTGACAGTATTGTTTTTGTTGTTGTTCTATTTCAAGTTGATGCAATGTATCACGAATATCACGAGCAAGTTGTTTAAATGATGGACGTTGAACTGGATCAGCATGCCAACAAACAATCATCACTGATTTATAAAGTAATGCTGGACAATATGTAGGCTGAGACAGACGATATCCATTTTTAACATATGAAAAAACATCAGCATTATCGATGCCTGGATATGGTGTTTTGCCACGACTTAACAATTCCCAGAGAAGTATACCAAATGACCACTAAAACAAATGAAACACAACAAGTTGAATATTACAAGATAGAATTTCATTTAAATACTACTAACCACATCCGATTGTACAGTATATCTTGATGTTTCAATTGATTCTGGACTAAGCCATCGAATCGGCAAACGTCTCGGTGGTATCTGTAGTGATATACCATTGGCTTCTTTTGTTGTTGTTCGTGGTACAAGATAGTAATCACGATCAAACACATCACGGCTAAGACCGAAATCGGATATGCGACATATGAGATTTTCATCAAGCATACAATTACGTGTAGCTAAATCTCTATGAACAAATTTAAGTGAAGATAAATATTCCATTCCATCAGCTACTTGTATACCCCATGTAATTAATTGTCTTACAGTTGGTCGATTTTTCTCATTGGTAATATAACTTCGAAGATCACCATTTTTCATATATGGTAGTAGTACCATTGCTTTATGTACGGTATGCCATGCAACGCCAATTAACGACAGAACATTTACATGAGAGAAGTCTTTCATTCGATTTGCTTCAAATAAAAATTCATGCATTGAACCAACATTTTGATCTGAATATAGAAATAGTTTCGAATCAAAACGTAGTCGAACATAGCCGATCAATCGAGAAAAGCAATAGATATGTAATATTTCTTTGATGCTTTTTTTTCATCGATAGAAACGAGAATCTTTTCTTTTGCGAAAGTATGATATAAAATCTTTTTAATCACAATCTAAGTTCAAGGAATGACTTGACTGAAAACCAAGCAGAAACGAAAAAGACAGATCTATTCCTGATCGAAAATAGTTAGTTCAAAGAGAACCTTTCTATTTGCTTGTCGATTAATACAGAGTAAAAGGTAGAATATTGATCGTTTTTAAAGATATGGAATATCTTTCGACAGGTTGTAATCAATGTTCATTGGTTTGTATATAGAAAAAGTGTTCTTTTAATTAGTAAAACACACCTGTATCTCATCATTTTAGTAGATCATTTGTTTTGTTTTTTCGTATAATTCTAATATATTTTATTATACTAGTACAGTTGACTTGTTTTTCTTTATAAACTACAATTCATTATACATAGAACAAGTTCATTTTAGTCTAAAAAACCTTACCATTCAAAGTATTAAACATTGCTAGTACTCTCGAACTTATAATCTTGCTCACAGAGAGTTTTCAATTAAGAAAATTTTAATAACAATTCAAAAAACTCAACCATCCTTACGAAATGAAAACCCAGAATCTGTTTCTTATTTTATATCAACAATGAAAAGACACACGTTTTCGTTTTTTAATATTTTACCTCGTAAAACTTTGATAGCCACTTCGTTTGATTTACAATCATTTTGTTTTAATTCACCTTTATAAACATCACCGAAACATCCTTGTCCAATTTTTTCTCCCATAGTTAAATATTTTGGATTAATTTGCCATTTTTTTCCTAACTCACACCAAACATCTTGATAATATTGTGGTGGTTGATTGTGTGTATAATATTTTTCTGATGAATGAACATAACGACGACGAATAATTATGGTTAAGAGAAAAACTAAACTTATTATTGTTATGGATGATAATATTAGAAGAATAATCAATGTCCAAAAACTAATTTGTTTACTAAGAAATCGAACAGGTAATAATGATGATCGAGTTGAATTTTGAAAAATAATTTTACCAATTAAAAATGTTAAATTTGTTCCGATTCGTACCTAAACGTATGTATTAACAAACAGATACACTCAATCATAATATTTTTAAACGAAAGATGAATTAGTTTTCATACTTCAACATTCGCTTCAGTATCGTGTATATTATTCAAAGCAAATTTTGATAATAAACACATAAGATACGTATCAGTCAAATTAAAGGGTATACAAGCATTACGAATAGCATCGATTCGTATATCGATTAAATCAATTGAATGTGTTGATGCAAGATTTGAACCCTTTAAAGAAAAACATGTTCGTCATTAGAGCGAAACCGAAAATGAAATAAATCTTTGTTTTTCTTATACTTCAAATTTGATTATATTTGATGAATTAATTTCCTGAATATAATTTTCAAATGGATAATAAATTGGATCATGAACAATTGTTAATGTATCATCTTCGCGTACTATTTTAACATTATCCATGATAAATGTTACATAGAGATCAATCGGTGGATTGAGATTAAGAATCTTATCAATACCAGGTGATAAACAAATCATCTGGGAACTTGTAATCGATTCACATAGCTAGATAGAAGAAGTCTTTATTTATATACATTATCGATAATTGCCTTACGGAAATAAATTCATAATCGGATGTATTATAAATAAATTTCATCATTGGTATTTGTACAACATCTAAATGTTGACCATTGACAATTAATTTGAAACCACCACTAAAATAGTAATGGTCATCATTTTTCTTTTCATGTCCTTTAACAACTTATCAATACCTTTGGATAGATTTTTTCGGATACCAATCAAATATGATCGGATCAGTTTTATATTGAAAATATGTTTTTTCTAATTCCCACATATGATTATTCACTTGGATTTTTAATTCAACTTGGTCGATATTAGTTTTGCAAGCTTCGTTTATGCAAATAATTTCAGTTGCAGTCGTTCTAAAAATTACAATAGAATCATGTTAATAAAAATAATTCGCTTCTACTTAAAATCAACTGTTGTTCTTTGAAAAAAATATTTTCATCAATGATTAAATTCGATGATTAGTATTTTCCTTGACTATCCCACAGGCTTTCACAGATGTTTTCATAATAGAGTTTTTTTTCTTTGACATGTCTTCCAACGCTTTTACGCTAGTCTCTGTCTGCTACAAATATGAATATTGAATCGTTAAAATCATCTGAATAGAAGATCGTTTTCCATAGTTAGCTCGTTGTTTCGAAGTAGAAAATAACTAGTGATTGGCTCTCAGTAACAGTGTGTAAACTTTGCTGAATATTTGTGATAAATAGATAAGATCGATGAGACATGATTTTTAAAACTATTTTTATGTTTGAAAAGAGAGTTGAATTATGATAAGCTATTAATTAAGATGATACTATCATCTTCCTGAATTGTCAGTGTTACAACTGTCGTTTAAGTTGATTTTAGACCTTCAAAAAGATTCCAATGAGACTAGTAACAGTTTAAAAAATATATCCATGCTCATTAGGCTTTGCCACTGAATTCTTGCTGTCTTACTAATTTTTTCCTCCAACCGTAGATGTTCATGAGAAAACAATGCGCAATCATAAATTTCACAGGAAGTTTTCTACATCAATAGATAGATTGAATGACGTCGAATAGATCTGGACAGTTTCAAGCAAACATAATGTTCTTCTGTTGAAAATATGAATTTTTAATAAACAGTCATTCGTTATGGAATTGTCAAGAGTCTTTTGGAAAAACGTAATATTTCAATTAGACAACATGTGTTTAGTTTATTGAAGTAAGCATATCTTTGGGCTCATCGAATTTATGCATAAAAAATGTCTATATCAGAAATTTAACTTAATACAAGAACCATAACTCTACAAAGTACATATAGACACGAACTTGTTGAGCTTTCGTCTACTTTTCTCAATAGTCCCTTGTGAATCGTGTAAGAATGTCAACAGCATTTAACATTTCAGAGTGATTCTGTCATCCCTTTGAAAACTATATGTGATTGCTATCGATACATTATTCGACTAATGAATGTTTTATTGAATCTTATCGTACTCATCTGGATCTTGCTTCTAAACGATTGACATATCATCGCATACTTCAGATAGAATTGTTCTTTGATCTCTAAATATACATTGTTGAATGACAACTCATCAAGTACTATGAACTACATGGTAATCAATAACATTTACATGCTTGATAAGAAAACTATCCTACTCGGTTATATGACATCGTTGTTCTCCTAAAAAGATTTTCATCGTTGAAAATAAATCTGACGTGTTGTCGAAGGCTAAATTTTGAATTCGAATTTTCGTTCCACCAGCAGCTGGACCAAAGCTAGGAATAAGTAACGGTTGTGGAATCTAAAATAAATGGCTAACTCATAGTTTGCTTCTCTCTCGATTAGAAGTGAATTTACTTACATAAACATGAACTTTTTCTGTTAATTCAATGACACCTGATACGTCAGTGTCACCTTTAGATAGTGTACGTGCAGATTTAACATCAATCGAAACAATTCCTTCGACAGGTTGTTTTGGAATAGTTAAATTACATGTTATACTGAAGCATAGGAAATTATTTTATCAGTTTTATTTTTCTACAGAAAATCGAAAATACCTATCGTTTCGAATGGCTTCAATAGTACATGAATATTGATTTTGATTTGGCAAAGGAAATCGTACAGTAATCTTAATGAAAGATGCCTGAACGCTTTCGAATGAACCAGTGATATTCAATAGAATTCGTTCTGTATTGATGCTAATATTCGTGGGTTTTACCTAGGGAAACATAATTCAGAATAGCGAAAACAGGAAAAAAAATAAAATTTATAAAAACTACGAACATGATTAATCAATGGTGGACAGCCACGATCGAATATTAATGAATTTGACGATAACGAACATTTACCATCGAACCATATACATGATCTATTGTCATAACGACGACTGCCAACACACGATTGACATGTATCATAAAGTGAACATGAATTATATGCATAACGATGTAACTAATTATATTATTAAATGATATTGGTAACAATGAAAATTTTAAAGAAACGAATACCTCCGAAGCAACAGCAAAGATAAGTGACTCATGATCATAATCAATAACATACTGACTATTAAATGGTTGATTATGATAAGTAGCTTCGTGCAACAGATGAAGTTTTGTTTGATTCAACCTAATGAACTATAAATTACATAGTTAGATATCTGTATATTGATACGCGTATAATAAATGAAAACGATAGTAGCAAGATGTTTCCCAAAAGTAACAACAATCCTGTATAATTTATATTCTATTGATTAAAACGTATGGAAATGAAAAATGATCTCTATGATATTGTCTTTTACCACGAGTGTAATAATTTCAAACGTTCGTAAAACGTACAAAAAGATAGCGTTCGTATACTCAAATCAGTATTAAAGTAGAATTACGAAAGATTATTGGAGATGACAAACCATATTCTTTGCTAAATCATAATTCTGAAGACAAAACAGTTTCAATATTGTAAATGTTCTGAGGAAATAATAGAGAGCAATCTTTTGAAGTCATGATTCAATAAAATTACTACAATATAAACGCCATCTTCTATATGAAAGCATTGCCAGTAGCTCAACGTTATTGCCTACATACGTATGCAAAAATAATTTCGTACTAGATTAATTACATTCAGTATTTCTTTTTCAGACAAAAAGAAAAAGCAAAACTAGAAGAAAAGTAAAAACTATAATTTATCACAATTGCAGTTTGACTTTACCACTGATCTTCATTCATGATAATTTATAGAGATACTCTAGTATTTCACATGTTTTAAGCATGCATCATAGGTAAGATCGAATAGAATAAAGACGTTAGTCTTCTACTGGTTATATCAAAACATATATTACATAGATAGAATTCGTTTACCATACTTTTAAAACACGTTGTTGACTTGTACTTAAAACAACAATATCATCTTGAGCAAAAATAAACTTAATTTTCACATTATCCATCATGGTTTTATAAAGTAGATCTCCGATAACACCCACAGTACCATCGATATAAGTATTTGTTCGATAAGGTTGCCATAAGCATTCATTCGATTCTGTTAGATTTTGTTCAATTGTCTTTTCACATATTGGCTGTAATTCAATACTGTCAACAATATGAGCAAGACGATAACCGTTTCCGGCTTGACATTGTATTTTTGATTCTGTGAATGCTTTTATTATATCGTCCATTGTATAAATGCAAACAAGATTATCAAATAGAACAAACAGATTATTTATTTTTCCAAATAAATGATAAGCACCTGTAATTACTGATGTATTCCTATTATTATTATTGTAACAATTCAATAATGGTATTTCATCGTATGTAACACGCATAGCAATCGATGATTGACATAAACGTGCAATACGTGATGATTTTAATAAATAATATGTATATTGTTCATAATCAAAACCATAGATATATTCATAATTATTTTTCTTAATTAAACGTTCTGGTAAAAATGTTAACGATGTTATTAATGTATTATCACTTGATTCCAGTTGATATTTAATATTATAACTAAGTAAATCTTTACCTATGGCAATATTTGAATTAATTATATTTCCGTTACGTTCAAGACGGTTTCCACTTAATGCTGAACGAATTATATTTGATGATATGAATGTAAAACAACCAGATAAACAACCAAGATAATTTGTTTCCATATTTGAATCAAGTAGATACGTTCGACTTATATCATTGGCATCATACAATATACAACGGCCAACAAATGATCGAGCACATATAATTAATAATTGTTTTATTTGATCATAAATAAAAACACTAACACCATATTCAGTATTATCAATCGATGAATGTAGTTGTACACGTCTATGTAATAGTAATAAGTTTTTATTTGTTGTTGACCAATGTAATTGATGTAAATGTGATGATGATATTGCAAATAATGTTGCAGTTTCTTTTACATATAGTAAATTATCGATGGGCAATTGAAATTTATAACAATTTATTATTGTTAAATGTATTAGAAGAATAGAAATGCAAAGTTTGTTCATAACTAAATCAATCAATATATGAAAGTTAAACGAAAAAAGAAACGACAACAATAACAGATAATACTCATGTTTCTAATGTCAAATATATCTTATGTTTATATAGTGTGTTTTCTAATAAGTGTGAAATATAGATTGTTAGATCAAAACAATCGGTAAAATCAAAAGAGTATTGCATGAATATAACGTTCTCTCTGAATTCTTTACTTCTTCTTTCAAAAATGTTGAGATAAATATTCAATTGAATACGAATGAAAAAGTTATTCTTCCAATACAATAAATTAGATTTAATTACCTAGTTTAAGTAGAATAACGTGAACCATTAAGCATCATTTCTCCTCCAACGAATGTAAAAACAAGAAAATACTCGCAATCGTATTAGAAGAGGAAAATTATTTCTTCTCTTCGTCCGTTTATTCGTGAGCAAAGAAAAAAATCTCGCTCTTACTTCCTTCTTCTTTTTCTTCTTTACAGTTTTCTTCTTTTCTCTTTTCTCCTGCTGACCGTACTCGTCAGAAACGGTATCGTAAACTATGGTGAGCGCATGTGTCATATGTTTTCTAATGATGATTCATCCTTAGAAAAAGCCGAGAATACAACAACTGGCATTTACTAGTCTTTTTGGTTTCTTTTTGTTTGTTGTTGATCGCTCGTAGTGCAATAATAATCAGAGCCTAGACAACGATCGGCTGTTTGGAGTTTGTATCGAAGAACATAGAGCCCTTCTTTCCTTTCCTTTCCTATTCATCGTTGTCTAGATGTGTACATTTTCTAATAGTTTCGATCGATGTCCGAAAGCATAAGATTAACATTAAACCAGTCTACAATCATAGACGTATGTATACGGTCAAGTTGGTTTTGTTCGTTGTTTCATTCGAAAAAAAACAATATGGTACAACTCATTAATTGCCGTATTCTCATTACTATTCATGTATTCATATTCTTGTATGACAAGGAATCGATGAGTAAATAAATACTTGTTTTGATACATCTCATTTAAGTATTTCAATCAACTGCAAAAAAGAAATAGTCGACGAATCTAATCGTTACAATTAATTTGATATGGTGAGCTTACTGAATAGATGTTTTGCAATGAAACAAATAAATGAGTAGAGAACAAATTAAAACTATACTAAGATTGAATTACTAAATAAATATTTAGAAGTGAATGAACAGAGATTGTTATTTTCCCTTTTTGTTTTGAATGATAAAATTATTTATGTCAGAGTGTATTGATTTTATTATTCGTCTATTTTCGAATCAGTTGAAGGTCGAAGATGAAAATGATAGATTGCCGAATTCTCATATGTTCTTCATTGAAGATTCTTGATTTGATATTTCGAATCATGCTTTTCTATGGGATGATAATGTAAGGAGAACACGAGAAAAACGATGGTATACTTAGTAACTTTAAACGAAGTACTCCATATACTACAACCAACATATATACTTACATATTTATGATTGATTGATCTGTATGTAAGTTGAATGATTAGCTTGTAACAATAAGAAATATGATTATGAAACACTTGTATGCCACTTTTGTAGTACCATATCGATCTATCAAGAATACATTGTTATCGAAGATACACTTGATTAATATTTTCTAAGTTTTCATAAATATTAGTTCGATTGTCTTATTCTGTCGAAAATGGTGAATAATTCCAGCACAAGAAAGATAATAATTACTGGAATCCAAATGAAATATTCATATGTATTACTTATTGAACATGAAAAATTCTTTTACTTTCATACTAGATAATGATTTGTTTAAATCACTCAATCATTATTATAAGTTTAGAAACAAAGTTGCCAACATTGACACCGGTTGAACTATTTGTTCGTTCAACGAAAACAAATATTTATCTTTATGAAGCAATCATTTGTATCATGGAAAACTGATTGCCAGATTTATTCTCTTGTTTCACTAATCCTCATGGATAGAATTAACAACCGTATAGTAAACATAAATATCAAGCACACTGTTTAATAATTGTCATCGTTGATTTTTTTTTACCGAATGATACGATTATGTAGCATCGTACAATGTTTGTGGTTGTCCTAATTAAAACTTACTGTTATAGATGTTGCCTAGTAAAATTTTTAGTGCCCAGTGTGACTGAGAGCTCTATGAACAGAATATCAAGTATTTTCTTCTGGATAGTATTCTTAGAAAGAGAATAATTTGCCTATTTCGCTCTCTTTATTCAAGTAGCCAAGACGGTTTATGTTCACTTGGTACGAAAACAAGTCGTCATGTATTGTGCTTCATTTAAAATATGGTGCATATATTAACAACAAACATCGAAACATTAGTTATAAATGTGAATTGAACTCAAGAAAAGTATAGAACTTTGTCATGTCTTGAAAAACATCAGGCAACTTTCTATTTCTACCATCAATCGAATAGAACTTGTTCACAAGAAAGTTCAGCTTATTCGAAAGTCTCGAGACCTGTTACCGTACGATTTCACGAAAAATTTACCATTGCGTGTTCTTAGATTTGTATCAATGAAATTATATGGATTCTTCCAATTAATACACATGCTTCTATTCAAGTGTGAGTTACTCAATTCCAGTACAGTATTCATTTTTGTACGATATAGGAATTATTCGAAATATGTGAGATACACTATATACTGAAATTAAAGCTTTACCTTAGCTACCAATATCTCTACGGCACGCTATCATAGAAGATTTTACTCGTAAATTGCAAGGCTTTTGTGATTACGATATGTTTTCAAAGTGTTGTAAATTGACGGAGATCTCGATGATTGATTAACTAGTATTCGTATTGTTATGTTTCAAATATCTTCAACAAATTCGTTTCAATTATGACAATAAATTGTATATTAATCTCATGCAACAAGTCGATTCTTTTTCTATTTATTTCCATCGCAACACAGATTTGATAAATAAATTTATACTCGACAATTTTAGTCTTCAGTAATATCAAGTCAAAGCTCTAATCCATACATTGAACAACTTATTTTTACGAGTACAGTATTTTCATTGCTCTTGGTTTTGTTTCAAAGAAAAACAGTGATTTTTTTGTTCATGCATTAGCACTTACTCGTGCACGAAATATTATCCACATGATAATGTTCCAAGAAGAAAAAGTTAATTGTTTCCAATATTCCTTTTATATGTAGCTTTAGTCTGACATACATGACTGCTTTCATATTACTTTTGGGGCACGAGAGTGCGTAATAATCTGCTTCTTACGCATGCACTAATTAGTTGGGATATATTTGACTGTCACTCCGTGTGACCAAATAGAAAAATCCGATTATATTTGGTAGAACTTTTAATCCACCGTACACAGCTATTTTATCTTGTAGATTTTTATTCTTTGAAGAGATCCGTTATCGACGTACCAAAAACATTAGATATTCAGATCATTGACATGACGATGAAGGAAAACATTTATTTCAATACATGTGTGGGAAATCAACAGTGAATCAGCGATATTTATTTTTTGATGACATTGATCTAATTGATTAGATATAGCTGCATAATACACCGTATCCCAGATTCATATTATCGAGTTCCGTCCTGTCGATTATTAGCATTTTCTGAAGTCTAATAAAACGAAGTAAAACCTTCAAACATCTTTTATTACTGGACGCAAACCAGTCGACAAGACAATTTATTACTTGGCTATCCTCGTGTAGTGATAGATCAATCAGAAGATTGAAACCAATGGATAACGGTTGAGTAGCATTATCGAACAGTATACCTCTAGTTCTGCAAAATCAAAAACCAACGACAGCTAGGTACTACTGGAATGCCAGTAACTCATAGTGAGTATCACCTGCATGTATGGAACTAACTGAGGCTCTCAGTTAGAGATATTGCAATGTGGATGAACCATCGTATACTTGTTCATCATTCGCCCTTTATTTTGCTGTGCTAATCAATTTTTAGTAAGTTTGTATCACGCGTTAACCAATAAGTGACGGAAACTAGCACATCTAGACATTCAATTTTCTCTCGATACATGATCTGTTGTAAAAATACAGTTTTCTTTATTACTTTTCATCAATGCACTTTAGGAATGTGACTGAATAAAATGTTATTGAAAGCATAACTTTCAACCATGAAGATAAGCCATCGAGAAGTAGATGTGACTAGTGATTCCGAGCAGTTAATCATGCATATAAATTAAGGATAAGTCGGCCATCACCATGGAATGTCTTAAATTCGCTGGTGCAACTGATGATGTAGAAATTTGTGTCCTCAGTTTATTGTATCAAGCACTTCTTACTTACTGATACTATCATAATTCCAGATCTCAGTTGCATGAAAACTTCATATTGACTGTAATATATCTATACGTGTTATTTTAAGCATAAAACTAGCAACCATGAGCTGCCTATTCATTCACTATAAGAAATATTCTTCAATAGATAACAGCAGGAGTCAACTGTGATTGAAATCAGTGCAATGCAAGTCACGCCATTAAGAGTACGTTCATAGTTGTGCATCGATTGTTCGGTGACACCGGCGCGAGATAAGTCAATGGCTCAATGTAATATACGGTGACAATATTTCTAGTGTTGTACATCTGTATGCTTTCTTTCTGTTTTTTTGTCTTCGTTGTATGAGCCATCGTGATACATAGATATACCTTTCTATATACATATCTATAAATGTATATACATGTCTTCCTTTGAAAAGTTAGTTACAACAGTTACTCTTGTTCATTTCTGTTCATCTCTATCCTTATGTTGTTTCAATTCTTTTGAAGTCAATAGAACATATTTTTGATCTTAATATCACTATTATCTATCATACGCAACTTTAATATAAGGCGTGACACTAAAGTTAATCTTGAAAGAGGTTTTTCAATATGCCTTTTGATACTGCCTCCAACTGAAATCTTGCACCTGTATCTACATGTAACACAATTTTGAGAGATGCTTCGGAGTCAAGAAAAGGATCCAATTGAATTAAGGATTATGGCAACTGTTAGTTCGTTTGTCACTGAAGGTCGTACATAAAAACTTTGCTTCAATACTTGCCTGATTAGCTGACCAGGTTTGATAACAAAATTAAAGTCAAAGTTACTAGTGCACAGCAGTCTCACTATGCTATGCTTTATAATTCACTTTTCCTTCCTTGAACGAAATTTCTCGAATTAAAATATACATCGATTGTAATTAAAATAAATTAGTTTATTGATACTTGAAAGATATTTAAAAAAGTAGAAACTGTGGTGACAAGAAACACTCATGTTTTCATGGATACTTACTGAATTAAAAAAAATATAAATAAATTTAATGTTTTTCAAAGACGAGATTTGATCAGGGGCTTCTGACGGGATTCATGTACGCTTGACCCATCGTCTTCTCCTATTACTGACAATTCGTTAGGGTACAACAGTGAACCGAAATCATATGGATCGAGCTAGGGATGCAACGGCGACGCTAACCGTTTCATCGGTTACTGTTATAAGCCCGATATTAAACGGTATTAGCCAGCATTAGCCAGTATAAACCGGTATGGCCCGTTACCGGTGGAGCGGCTACGGTTCAAACCGGTTATGAGTGCTTACCGTTCAGAGATTTTTCATCTTACAACCTATGATACTTTTAGAGTTTCAAGTTCAAGGAAAATTCAGTATGAAGTTTTTCTTCAATATGTTTCAGCATGTTTTATTGATTTTCAACGAGACTCAAATACAAAATTTTTAAATATTTCGAAAGTTTCTTAAAAATAAAATATCATTAACAACATCACCGCTTAAACTTTGTCTTCTTTCTTCCAGAACTCTTCCATTCCCAGGTCGATCATCCACGGCCGTAAACGGCCGTATACCTATTTCTTACGGCGAACGTATTTTGTGACCGTTTACTATCGTCATAAACGAAGTCTTACGATGATTTACGATCGTCGTAAAC